>JAOUZG010008087.1:5375842-5467366 GCA_026289955.1 Argiope argentata | reverse complement strand
GGATTTAAATTTGGCGATAAAGATCAACGGATTTCACCATTACCAGATTGTCATAATTGGCGGTTTAGCAACTCAATGGCGACGAGCTTAAATTTGTTGATAAAGTTGAACGTTATAATACGTAAGTACCTATAAATATTTAATAAAATTTTTCAAACGAAAATATTTTGAAAAATTAAAATTAAAATTAAAAATTAAATTAAAGCAATACGAGATGAAAATTTAAAAATTGCTACTGTCAATAATTTTCTTAGATCTACTACTTATGTAGCGATGTACTAATATCTAGTAAAATCTTGCATCAACAATTTATAGTATAAGAAAGTTTATTTTAATATATTTCTTTTAGAAAATATGCGTAAATATATCAACAACATATCTAATAAACCATTTAAAAATCAAGTTTTTAAACTGAATATGCATATTTCAAAAAAGAATCATTATATCCAATCTTGAGAGAGAAAAAAAGGCCATCTTCGAACTATAAATATCCTTAATCTTTTAGACGCAAAATGAAAGTAAAGATAAAAGAACTAAAAGTATTGAAACCATCTCTGACGCGTGAGTAAGCTGTTCTTCGATAAATCCATCACATAATGAGATTTAAATAACTGAACGAAAAAATACCCTTTACATGATATCTCACTGCGACATACTTTATCCCGTGTGAGGATTTATTGCTCGGAAGTTTCCGAAAATGGTTTCTATGAAAACAGGATTTAAGACTAAACAGAAGGTAATCGCTAAGTTTCACAGCGCTCTTACTTTTCTTATTATATTTTCTCCAAGCCAGTCTCAATCTCTATCAATAGTATTAGCGCTAAATCACTTTTGCTGTGTTATCCATCAATGTGACCCCCTTATTTTTTAACACTTCTGACGTTTCTGTCCGAGATTATTTTCTTTACTTTTCATTTGGGAAATAATAGGAAGGAAGAAACTCAGCAATCTCAACCAGTTAGTCGACAGGCAATAAAAGATACGAATAATGATACAATATCATATTTGAGACATTGTACAGGAAGTTATTATAGTTGTATTTAGTTAACTTAAGTGTTATAATAATTTCAGATTAAAGTGTTATAACAAATTCAGGAAATAATGTACAACGTTTAATACATATATTTCGTAATAAGTAAAAAGACATACAGTGTTTGAATAATATTAAATATAATTGATTGAAGTAATTACAGGATTCCAGGACTGGCAAAATGCCAGAGACGATTTTCGGAGTCTAATTCCGAAAGATTTGTAACTACACAGAGTCTAGACGTCATCTATTCTCTATTTTACAGAAGAAAAAAAATTATAACTAAATGTAAATATGGATACGTTTTTTTTATTCTTTGAATTCTTAGTGTCCTTTATGATCAATTCTTATTATTATGTTAAATATTGAGAATCTAAAATTTGAGTAATTACATTAATACCAGATTGATTCTTTTGACATTTTGTAGAACTCTTCATGGATACTTTAATGTCTAATCACAGTAGTGAAGCAAGTAGTCTTAAATAACTTATATACATTATATAGTAGTTATAAAAAGTTAAAATTGTAACCAGATGTTGTTAAAATTCGTTTTTTTAAAAATCAATTAATAACAGAGACCAAATTACCATGTCTAACATTCGAATGATAAATGAAAACATAAGTTTAAAAAATACAAAAATGCGTATGTTTGTGTAGATGAATTAAAAATATTCCTCTTATTATTGTAAAGGTTTAACCTTTCAAAAATTAAAAAAAAACTTAAGAAGAATTGTAATAATATTAATAACCATATTAATGTATATATAATGCAAAAACGCATGGCACTAAACAATATTAACAATATTTCAAATTGCTGCGTAGCATTAAGTAATATAATATTTCATGATAATGTACAATATAATATCATACAATAACGTGCAATATTATATTGTACAATAATGTATAATATAATATTATGCAATAATGTACAATATAATGTCACACAGTAATATACAATATGATACAATAGGACGAACAGTCTATAAAGGCAAGAGTTTTCATTACTTATATTTTTCTATTGCTTGCTCGTATTTTAAAATCTATTTAACCACATGATGTGTATAATTTAATATATAAAAATATATTCCGTGAATAATTAAAATAACTATTGATTAGTAATAAAATAAAGCTTAAATAACAAATAAAGCAACACAGTTTAACATATTTTGTAATTTTACTTCTTAAAAATCAACAAGATCTTAAGAAAATTTGCATAATCAAGAAGAATTTTCATGAAAAAAAAAACAATCAAGCCACGAATTTCTACTGTAAAAATAATTACATAGTGGAACTCGTGCATTTAACATTTTTCCTTCATTCAGAGATGCATTATTTTCTAAGATTACCATTCTTATAATTCTTTTAAAACTTAAAAGGAATTAAAATGCAATTATAGTTTGAGATCATTTACATTTCTTCCGGAAATTCCTTTTAACTGAGAAACAACACCTGGGAATTTAATGAAGATCGAAACATTTTAAATAATGCTTTCGAACATCGTTTTAATTAATCAGATGGTTAAAAATGCTATATATTAATGACATAAAATGTAAAAGGATGCGATGCGAGCATTTTTTTTTCTTTTTCTTTCCCCCATTATTGTTAAGGTTTGCTTTTAATGAATAAAAATATAATGAACACAAACTCCAATTAAGTACAAATTAAATTAAATAATCTTAATTCCAGTGCACAATCGCAATTTACAACAGGGAAAAAAAGATTGCATCTATTTGTCGTACATGCCAACAGATGGAATTTCAGTCTTTTTTTTTCAACATTTTCATGATTAATTAAGATACGCATGGCCAGCTTAATTTTTGTAAAAGCTAAATTAAATAATGGGAGGATAATGGTTTGGAATTTCAGTCTGCATTTACTCGGAATAATTACTCTACAAAACCAGTGTGTGATAATAATATTTTTTCGCTTTTATAGAATGCAGTAGAATCTTAATCAGAAGAATATTTATTTCATCTAGTGGAAATAAGTGAAACCCCAGAATATTTATTATAATAGTAATTTTGTGTAGCCAACTTAGAAAATAGTCAAAGAAAAGTATTCGATAAATTTAATTTCATTAATTTGCTATCAATATTAAATAATTCACAAATATATGACAGTGGAACTCTCTTTCTATTAGGCATTACTTTTGAGCATCATATATTTTAAACGTATTTTTAACTGAAAATATTTAACTAATATGTATCTTCTTTGCGTGGAACTAAGTTAAGAGGGATATTAGCATTTTTTTATGAATTTTCATTTTTTTTAATATTTACTGCTCGACATAAAAACAATTAAAGGATATCGACTTCATGGACTGATCTTACACCTCCAGAACTGATTAAATTATTGATACATTATCAGCAGAAATTGTAGGTAATATGAAATAAAAATGATATTCATTTGGCAGAAAAAAATGTCATTTTATTGAGCGTTTGGGCACAAAAGGAATAAAAACACAATTGTGAATATCAGAAAAACATATAACACAGGTTTTTACTTCAAAGAAAATTATTTTCAGAAGTAGATATGGTATCTCCGGATGGTCAGTGACGTTGGAAAAATTTGAGCCATTGGATCAATGAGGCTGTTAATGAGAGGTTGAGGTTTCTTCCCTACTCCTCAAGAAGAGCTCTTTCTAGTTCTTGGAGAATCTTTGAGGGTTTTAGGCCTTCAGAAGTTAGTATGCCTAGAATGTCCCAAACATGCTCGATCAAGTTCATGTACGGAGACCACGCTGACAAATCCATTCGTAAGATTCCTTCCCTCAAAAAGAAACTATTCAATATGTTTCCCGATGTGTCTCCCAATTGTTGTTTATTAACATGAAGTTATCTCCAGTTGCTGCAGCGTAGGAGTGAATAGGTTTCATCCTAAGAT
Source organism: Argiope argentata (assembly GCA_026289955.1). NCBI lineage: Eukaryota > Metazoa > Arthropoda > Arachnida > Araneae > Araneidae > Argiope > Argiope argentata. Next base: position 5,463,453 of record JAOUZG010008087.1, on the reverse strand, counting down.
CAGTGACCAGCCAAAGCTATATTTCGAATGACAAGAATACCATTGGGCTCATCAATAGAGATACCAGCATAGACCATCTCTCCTATACCACACTTTTGTTCACGACCGCAGGATTGTTTCTAATTTCACATTCCATCCTGATGAAAATACATCTATTATCAGGATTCACACCTATAATCAGGAGAATACACCTATTATCACAAGACTCACAATGGACTCGTCAGAGAAACGATATTGCGCAATTCATTTCTCCTCCAGTTTACATGATATATTCCCACTCCATGTGGACGCAACGGTGCATTGCGGTTAACATGACAGACATCAATGATACGAATCTGCAACATGAAGGTGGTTTCAGACAGTCTGTGTCAATAATGTGGTCCCAGTAGTAGATCTAAGGTGTTGTTGAAGACGAGTGCTATTCATATCTCTGTGGTTCTCAGACGGTAGCATTAAATAACAGTCTTCATTGGACATTCTTGCATGTCTAAGCTCTTTCCCTGATCTTCAGTCGGCATTTCCCATATCCAAAATACGGTTCCAGATCTTGTAAATACCCCTTTGTGAAATTCCAATGATTTCTGTAACATTGGCATATGTTTGTCCATTACTCCCTTTTAACCTGTCGCTAGCTCACCAAATCGTCTGATTCGGTTAAATGAATTCATTGACACAAGGCACTCATGAAAACAACGAGCTTACTGTATATAGATAATTCCTTTCCGAATTGTCTTACATTAGATTAATTCCAAATCAAATTCTTTGCCGATAAGTTACCGTCTTCGATATCGCACTCAATATTTGCATACTGCGAAGTTTGAAAAGAAAAATGCATTTGTGATACACTTTCTTCCGAAATTTGTGCCAAATAACATTTCAAATTCCTCATATTTTGGTTGTAAAACTGCATTGCTGAAGTGTTTAAAAAACTACATTGCTACATTGCTAATCTTAGGAATGAAAAAAATAAAATTTAAATAATAAGATTTTCAGAAATGTTCTATTTATTTAAACACATTTTTCACTATTTTATGATTATTATACTATCATTATTATTTAATTGATATAATTTAATGATATATTAAATAAAACCTTTCAATTTGTTATTTAATATATTTACAATGAAGAAGATTGAGAAAATGTTAAATAAGTATTTACATGGACGTCATTGCTGTTTTATAATCAATATCATTGTTTAAGAAGAAAATAAAGTATACATATCAAGCTAAAGGTTTATAGAACTATCAAATTCATATTTAGAACCTCAAATCATTTTTTATTAAGGTAGATAATTAATACATTGGTTATGAGAAACTCAATCTTCACCTTGCCTGAAACGCTTTTATAAACCTAATTTTAATTATTTGTGTTGATACAAATTATATTTTGTTATATCACAAATTATCGAATCGTCCTTCATATACACTTCATCCTTTCAATCAAAGTAGGGACTAGATAGCTTATTAAAAAGATAAAATCATTCAAAATTTAGTTTAACTTTGTCAGAACTGAATTTATACAAGATAAAATTGCTATGCGCATGGTGTTGAGTAAAAACAATTTGTTAAACCTTCATTGTTTTTCATCGTTCAAAACTAAAGAAAAATATTCATTTCTAAAACTTAAATTTATTTTTATATTACGACCAAACCAAAGAACAACCTACAACACATTCGAAATAACGCTTAGGGAATCGGAAAATATAAATGATAAATACCTTCATCTCTCTACTAGTAAATTTTACAGAAACGAAAACATACCCTGAACCCAAAAACGTATACATTTTTTCAATCTCTTTTAAGACTGGAACATATAAATATTTTTTTTCTCAACAAACGTCCAAACAGTAGCAATTCTCTCAAGGGAAATCCAATTTTTTTCTCAGTTTTTGTATATCTATATTTGTGTTTGTATACGAGAGAAGAGAGAGAAAATATTCGATTACTGGAAAACGCGAAAGAACGTGACGTCCCTGAGGAATACAGGGGATACTGTTGCCGCTAATGCGACTCGTGGGAAGTGTCTGCATGCTAAGTGATGAATTGCTATTGATAAGTAAGACGCAGGAGTGTGTTTTTCTGTCCACTATATGTGGGCCCCGCTCGGCTGTGGAAATTGTTAAGTAGGGAGTGAAAACTTAATGATCGTTTTGAAAAATGTACGTTCCTGCCCTTTTCGTTATTGATTTATTCTTTACTTAAGAATATGTTGTGCTGAAATGTAAAGATGGGATAAGAGAGAAATGAACAAGAATATAATCATCTACTCGAATAGAATGTAAATAAGATCCCTAAAAAGAGTAAGAATAATTGATGGAGTTTTCTTAGATTTAAACAGTATAACTGATTTATAATTTTTCTATTGGAGGCTTTATAAATTTCTTTGCATGGCGCAATTTTCAACACAAAAAAATTAATTGATACTGACGATATAATAATCATTAAATAATAATGTATACACTTGTTTAAAATATATCCAATATATAAAAAAGCTCTTTAAGAATAAGTGCTGTCTTTTTTTTCAAAATTATTTATAGGATTTTTATGGAATAGCTATATCGTAGAATTATAAAGAATATTTGAAATATATCAATAAAATCATGAGTATAAAAAAGATCCTTAAAGAGTGTGAGAATAACTGATGGAATTACTTAGATTTAGGCAGTGCGACTGATTTCAAATTTTTCAACAAAAAATATTTGAATAAAACACTTTTAAATAAAAAAAATGAGATTAGAATTAAGTAAATACAATTATTGAAACATCTTTAAGAATTAAAGTAAAAATAAATGTTATTTTTTCAAAGTCATTTATTGAATTTTTTAGGAAGAGTATTGTTCTAAAAATGTAAAAAAAAACTCGTAATGCATCTATAAAAGAATGAGGGTGCCATCTACTTATCAATCAATATTATAAAGTCAGTAAGGAACATAACTATTTTTTTTCAAAAGTTTAATTATAAGGGATGTTTTTAAAAAACCCTTTTTCATGAAATACAGGACATTTTCTGATGGAATTGTGTAACATTTTGATTTTTGTGATATTGAATAATGTGACATTCTGATTTATTCTTTAATTTAAGAATATATTCTATTTTAACTAAATTATGAAAAATAATTTAAAAGAATATACTTCGCTACTTGAATAAATTATAAATAAGATTCATAAGGAATGCAAGAATGATTGATTCATATGTATAATTTATTTCTAACTTTACAATTGGTGCATTTATATAACTTCGTCCATTGCACAATTATAAATAGGCAACTAATGGAAAATAGGGAAGGAATATTAAGTAAAAGAATTATTTTCCACACATATGTATACTCGTTTAAATATATTCAATATATTTTAAATTCTTTAAAAATAAAAGTTAACAAAAAGCTAGCCTTCAAAGTATTAACTGAATTTTTAAGGAAGAGTGATGTTGCAAAAATATAAGAAATACCTAAAATATTTTTATACAAAAATAAAAATTACGTTTATTATATGCAATAATTTATAAAATTATTCGTTTAGGAAATACATTGTATGTATGTTTAATTTTGCGTCAAAGTAATAGGATTCTAAATATAGTCATGTAAATTTTATTGACAATTTAAAAATAAAGGACATTTTTATTGTATAATATTTACGTATATTATATGTTTACTTCAATACGAAGTAATACATGTATGCAAAGTAAATATTATCTATAAAAGATCAATATAAAATAAGAAACATTTCTATACTTGTGTGCACTGACAAACTATATATGAATATAATATCTAGATTCTAATATAATATTTATTACGGAAACCTTCTATGTTTGTGACACAGTATTTTGTAAATAAATATTTTTTTTCTGAAGGAAATAATTCAACGGCATTTTTACATAAGAAATATTATAAACATATAAAACAATATCTTATTTTTAAAAATTATTATTATTTAAAAAATTGTGTTTCTATTATTGAAGATCTATTCTTACAACCTAAGCAATGATAAATTTACTAAAAATTATTAATCGATTGATACAATAAATAGCATTGTCTTTAGTTATTTAATGGCTAATTATTGCATACATGTATTGTTTGAATGATCTGCCCAAAATACATTTATTTACAAAGAAAAACATTATTTTTAAAAAGTGATTTAATCTCCATTTATGAAAAGGTATTTCTTTATTTATCTAGAATAATTTAGTTTTGAAATAATTCAATTAAGGTATTAAAACAAATACACCGTTTACTTTATAATTATTCTTTATTAGTGACAAATTTTTGCAAAATAATCCACGTTAATTCCCTTTAGAGAAGCTTATTAATTTATTCGAGAAAGCAGATATATGCTAAATTTCCCTACAGAATCCATGACTGTAATTATCATAATTATTATCAATCCTTTCAAAACATAATTATCTTAATAAATTCTGCAAAACGACACAATTTATCTTTTCAGAAAGCTATTGCAATGCTTATTCCGCCCTAGCAATTTATATTTCGATGAATAAAATCAGATTTTATACCTTAGAGGGTAAAATGAAAATAAAATCTAACAACCTATATCAAGACACGATCATTTGTTATCGACTCTCACTAGCATTTCCTGAAATGGCAATCGTATCTAAATCATGATGGTGCATTGCTTTCCCTGAGTGTCTTTATTCCCGTGCTCTATGTGGGACAGAGATCAATTTTTCTGTATGAAAATATACGAGGAAAAAGACGAAATAGAGGGCAAAGCAAAATAAAATACTAGCAGAAAGATTGCCTTTTGGAAACTATATGTACTCGGAAAAAAAACTATACACACAAACACACATAAATATAAACATATGTGTAGAAAGAAAAAAGAAAAAAAAGGAGAAAGAAACGAAAAGAAAGGAGCACGAGAACAAATTACAAAGTCATTTGGTGCAAGGTAAAGTGAATGGATCTTGCAATAAATTCGTAAGAAATGCGACCAAATGAAATAGAAACGATTTTTCACCATTTGCACTCCAACTGGAAAAAAATCTCAAAACGAAAAAAAAAAGAAAAATAGCGCCTTGCACGAATAGCATGGAATGAAATACATCAGAAACTGCAGAAGAAAAAAAGTAGAGTGGAACCGGGTAAAACTGCACAGAAAGAAGGGTAAAACACCGAAAATGGAAAGGGAACGCATAAAATGGTGAGATATAGACTATGGCTCTCTGAAATTCATCTACGTAATGTATTAGACAAGAAAATAGACATGCCCCAGCAAAGGCGAGAAAGAAGTGTCTCACGGTGGATTTCCTTTCATAAGTTTTCAAGGACGGAGTGGAATTTGTTTTACATACTTTTTACTGATTTGAGTGAATATTGTGTTTGATCGTGACTCAATATACTCAGCACTTTGTCGTAATATTTGAAGCATAGTATATCTTAATGTTATCTTGATATTTTTTTACCAAATAAAAGAGAAAAGAAAAATGTTGCAAAAAATCGTTTCGGAATCTTTGCAACAACACCTTCACTGTAAATTTTGTTTGTAAGTTGTTTCTTTAACATGCAATATATATGAAATTGTGATTCTTGGAAGCATAAGCTATAAATATCGTTTCCTACCTATTAAATGTTGATGTGTTTATGTTTGTAACTTAAAATAAATATTGTTAAGCTACGAATAAACTTAGGTTAAGCCGAAAATCCTTCTCGTGAACTTTTCTTTTCGAACAGGGATTATGAAAAACGTTTTGAGCAGTGCATTATTTTTGAAATGTGATGAAATCGGAGTTGTGAGAAATCTTCAATCGAATTGCTCCAGTAAATCAGCAATTTTAGATCATGAAAACTGATCTTTCATAATCTGACTATAAAGGTGTCTATAAACAATAACAATATGTTCTTACTAGTCATCATTTTAAACAATGTAACAGAATTATAAAAAATGGATTGTGCGTTTAAAACAATTCCATTTTGATATAATATTTTCACAATTCTCTTTAATAACAGATTTTTCGGAAGCATCTGTTTTATATAGTTTCATACAAATGAACTTCAATATCTTTTTTGGACATTAGTGCTAAGTAGATGCATCTAAGTTCGGAAAGGTCTAATGCAAAATAAGTTCTAAATTTATTAAATAGCTAAACCAATTATATCGTCCGTTTGTTTTTAAAATTGAAATGAAATGTAATATAGTTCAAGGTTATGGAAACTCTTTTATTTAAGTAACTTGAATTGCTAGGAGAAATTGTGGGTTTCTTTTAACATCATTTGAATATACTTTAATAGTTGCAGAGCAATCATAACGTTTATTTTTTGAAAATTCGATATTTTTTGTTTACAAATTTCACAAAAGTGAAGAATGCTTCTCTGTCTTAGCTTCTATTAATAAACCAATGTTTTTGTAAGAATTTGTTATTACTATTAGTCCATTGTTGATAAACTCTGCTTCAAAACCGACAATATCAATTGCATTTTTCTTTAATTTAGAATTTAAGTAATTTTAAGACTAGTGACATTATAATTTAGGACTTCTCGTTAATTTAGAAGTTACGGAATAATTATCCACATTCTTCCATGAATATATCCCATTTATTTTTCTATTTTGAAAACTTAGTAAAAATTCTTTAGTGTATATATTATTGAGTTTGCTGTCCGGGTTACCAATGTCGAAAAGTGTTTCTCAAGGACCGAGCACGCGATGCTATAGTTCGCAGCCACATAATATGACTATTAGATAAAAGTGATCCCTTGTGTCCAGAGGCTGATAAATGGCTTGGGAAACTACCACCAAAATTTTAATTCCATTATATTCATCATAAAATAAAAATAATTTTGATGTCAGAATCGTATTCTTCCCAATGTCTATCTATCTATCTATATATGTGTGTGTGTGTTTAAAATCTGAAATCAACTCTAACATGGCAAGAAATTTAATGCAATATTACTTCATTTTTCTAAATACTTTAATAAGTTTTAAGAACCAATAATAAATATTTTCGGTATTTTTCTTTCAGATCAGGTATTAAAATCCTATATATTAATGCTAAACATGGAAAAAAGTTAGACCAATTCGTAATAGCTTAAAGATTCACTATTTTTTTTATTTACAATAAAATTTTTAGAAAACTCAAGATTAGTGACTGTTTATTAAATATAATATGTAGTTTCAATTTTATTCATAACTTAATGAAAGCAAGAAGAATTCTACATATTCGCAATCTAATGATTGTCTTTTGCTAACAAAAGGAACAATCACGAAATTATATATTTGAGCCCTTGAAGGTAGTTTAATACAATAATAGTATAGGTTAAGGAATAAAAGCCCTTACTATTACGTCATGTTACAATTGAAACCGAATTAAAACTAATTCAGTTTCAAATGAGATTCTTACTAAGGCTCACTCAAATTACAAGAATGAAGTTAAGTATCCTTATTTCGGTTGCATTCAATTAGTTCCAGAGTAGGAAATGTTAAGCCAAGAAGCATCCTGAAGCCTAGTTATAGCCACTAGTGATGAGAATGTAACTTGTTGTTGCATCATATGCTATATATATAAGGGTAATAGGCTCATTTTGTAAGAAATTCAATCTCAGATTTTCTATATGTTCTTTGTTGTTAAAAATTAACACAGGGCTATTTTTATTAGGGTTTTTAATGAATTGTAAATGAAAAATTGTAAAGTCTCAATTTTTCAATTAAATAATGAGTTGCATCTATATCATTGCTTTGCATTCATCGTATTGAAATATCTTTTTTAACAGTATAAATTCTGAATCGTCAATGTTAATACTCGCATACCTTAAATTTTATAATTATTTGGAGTCCTAATAAGTATTTAGTGCAATTTATATTATTAGGCATTAATCTAGTGTTGAATTATTTGCTACTACATCAAAGCGTTACTTGATGTACAAAGAATTGTTGCTGCTAAAAATTCAAAGGGCTACATGATAGCTCAAGAAAGAAATGTATGATCTTTCAATTAAAGATAGAAAAGTTTATTTCAATTATAACTACAATGGTTATAGCAGAATGTTGCTATTTTTACATTGACATATTTATCTAACACAAAGTATCCAGCTTTAACTTGTTAAATAAATTTTTGATAATATAATAATTTCTGCAATATAGGAACTGCAGACTCTTGTACAATATAATAATGCTACTATACAAAAGCAAAATTTTTCATTACTTTGTAAACAATATATTTATCATTAATTTAATTCCATACTAATAAAATTTTTTGGATAATAATATGAAAGGTAGTAAATGTGACAATAATCAAAGTTATTTTTAAAATTATAGCATATTTTCAGTTATAGTTGTTCTCATACTTTATGAAAATGCAAACTCTTGTTTATATTAAGATCTTGCATACGAAATAATGCGTTTTATTCATTATAATATTGTTAACTCTATGCAAAGGTAATAGCAGAATGAGGTTATTTTTTGTATTGATATATTTATGTAACATGAAAGTATTATCTGAAAGGATTAGTTTAAACACCGACGACACTTCATTCTTACTTTTTCTGAAGATAAAACTTGTTGGAATAATGCATGAAGGTGCCGAAATGATAACAAGTGCCAGAATGAGGAAACTCTAAGCTAATGCCCATTGTTGCAACACCAAGTCTTCCAGATAGGAAGTTTCGAATTGCTCTGTAATTACTATTTCCAACCTTAACTAAATTGCCCACTAACAAGAGGACCGTGACAAAGCGAAGTAAATGTGGTTAAGACCCGCACCAGCCCTAAGATCTTGCAGCGGAAAGAAGTTAGGGACGGAACAATAGTGGGCAGAGAGAAGAAAGGTTTCCGGAATGCAACTTCTTCCTTTTCCGCCGCTTCGTTTTCTCTCTTTTTTTCTACTTCTTTGATTATCTTGTTGATGGTAAAGGAGGACTTGTCTTTTTGTTAGGGTTGTCGCCTGTCCTAGAAAGTGTCCGTTAATTCGCCGCCGGAGCGGGTAAAGAACCATTAACTGAAATCCAGTGGAATGACTCCAGAAGCAGCTCTGGATGTGAAAAGGACTCGAGCAACTGGTAGAGAGATCCCATCCAATGGATGGAATGACGTGATGGGCGGATAGTTTCGCTTAACATAAAAGAATGCTTTCATTCTCTTGGAAAAAGAAGTTTCTTTGTTGTTGTTTTATGCCCTTTTTTTACAATATTTTCCAAAAGACGAGGGGAAAAGAAAGGAAAACAAAAATTGTGAGAACTCGGAATGTTAATGCGTTTCTTGTGAAGAAAGAGACCGGGGGACGTTGGAGGATTTATTCGAAATGGTTGAGTGATATGTACGAAAGCTGGATTTTTTGGAGTGCTATTCCAGCAAAATAGTTTCCATTTGTACGATTATCTATGAAAGAGAGCAGTTAGAGGATTTAAATGGTATTTTAGAAATAAATCGGGTTCATACATGTTTTGAAACACCTTGCCATTTTCTCGATAATATTGTTAAAAGGCCCCATGAAAGGTACAAATAGGGTGAATATAGAAAATGATACATTTTCAATTGATATTGATAAAGTATATTTTAAAAGGGTATGAAATTCGTGAAAAGCTTTCAATTCATTTTATTTTTCTGCGAGATTTCTTTAGAGATACATATTTGTATTTACTTTTATTTTTTTCAAAATTTTAAAAAAGAAGAAAGAAGTCTATAAATTTTAAAACTCTACTATTTATAAATATGTAAAATTATATTATTTAACAATATGCATTTCCCGTGAACTTTTTCCCCCGATTTTCTTAATTTTGTAAAGAGAGTTGTAGATCTAGTATTTGGTAATTAAATAAATAATTCTTCCAAAAATACTTTTATCCATTGATTGTAAGCTGTTGAATTTTAATCTATATGGCATTTCAACAACTAAATTTTTACCCATCTTTAATAAAAAGTATTTTTCTGTATATTAAAAAATTACATACTTCTATTTATGAATCAAAGATAAATCTTTTATTTTGAAACAACAACAACAAGAAGAAAATTCTTATTATTTTGCTTCTCTCATGTTAAATTAATTTTAAAAAATGTGGAAAAAATAAAACAGCTGCTAATAGGTTCAATAATATTGATATTGTAATAATATTTCAAATATTCATAAAACCTTCACAAAATGATGTATTCATAATGAAACATTCATATGATTATGAATGTTTCATTATGAATATATCATTTTCTCATTATGAATATTGTTTCATTATGAAGGTTTTATGAATTAAACATTCATAAATATGATATTTTCATAACAAAAAAAGTAAGAATAGTATCGAGAGATAGTAAATGATTGACTTAGTTTCAAATTGTTCAAAATTAATTGCAAAGATAATTAGGAAATTTTAAATATTGCACATCATTTAAACATATTCTAAAAATAGCTAATAGGCAATATTTCGCATCAATAATCAAAATATTGTTTATTTTTTTTTAGCTTAAGGGGACTCGGTACCTCAAAATTTCGGAAAATCGATAAAAATGTCGATTTTCTGATTTTTAGTGAATAATGATCCTTGAACCTTTGACTTGTTATTCTGAAAAATTTAAAACAATTCGACAAGTATTTAATGAGATATGGAACTATTTTGTCTAACGCGATATCAGCTGGCATGCCCAGTTCCTGTGTTCACATCCGACATATTTCATGTGCGAGTAGCCAAACCAAGCCTCTCTTTTTTTCCATGAAATAAAAAGAGGCAAAGTTTGAAACAGTAACAGTAAATCCTTGTTTATTTATAGTTTTACTGATTTCGTTAAGGTTTTTGATTGAATTTATCTTTGGTTGTATTATAACCACTTTGAAAGGAAAACTGTCTTTTTCAAGACTACTTAATTTATTTATTGCTTATCTGATTTTTAATTGGTTTCGAAAATGTCTCGCATTAAAAGGAAATCCCATTCCCTTGCTATGAATAATAATACACCATATTACCTTGCTATATAAATTTTTTGTACATTTTTTGGGGTCATTTTAAAATATGTCGTTACTGCTTATGTTAATTATGCTTCCATTATTTCATCTATAAGACTCAGATTAACACAAAAGTTTTATAGAATTATGTTTGAATGATAATATATTAATAAAAATATTATGTATTTATATAAACTATTTCATAGTGAAAATTTTTGTACATATGTTTTTTTATGGCAAGCATTGTCTAGAAAATTGACCTACTTCAAAATGACTGAATTAATTTAAATTTTAATTAAATGGACTTGAATTGTTACTGTATAGTATTGCTTATATGATAAACAGAATTGTAGATCATTTTATAAATATTTTTACTAAAAAATTTATTGAATTAAAAAAAATGATAATTTTATAATTTTTTCCTTAATTTTTTTATAATTCCTATATATGGTAATGTTCATTAATAAATATGATAATAATGTATATTAATAAAATTGGTATCCTAACACTTACAAATGTCATATAATTGTTCTGAAAAAAATCTAACTTCATGTGAGCTTTTTTTATTATTATTTTATTGTGTTGAAAACTTTAAAGCTGTTTTTCTCAGTTTGCCTTTTTTCAAAATTTTGTCTGCTACAAAATGCTAAAAGTCAATCACATTTTATTGTAATTGCATGAATTTTTTTCTGCTTACTCTAAAATGTATGCTTAATAGAATTAGGGATCGATTTGTTAAAATTTTGATTAGATTTTTTTCTAAAAATGTTCAAAGTGAAAAAATCTGATATTTTCCAAAAAATTTCACAAAATTTTGTAAAACATTTTTTTTCTCACAAACTAATATAGATATCAAAAAACGGATCCCTATTTTTGTTACATGCATTGCGATGTCCCCCTCAAAAAAATTTGGAGAGAATATTTTGAAAATTGCAGAAGAAGAAGCATTTAAAAAAAATGTTCAATTTTTTTAAAAAAATTAAAATATTTAAATTTGTAACTTTTGAATTTGAAAAATATTTTAGAAATTTCTTTTTATACACAATTGACATCTATCTATCACAAAAAATTAATAATTTTATTAAAAATTGTGGAAAAAAACTTTTTTGGTACCGAGTCCCCTTAAAAGAATAATTTGATTAAACCGACCATGAAATTTTACAGTAAGAACATGTTTCTTTTCCCCCTAGAAAATGAGCATAAATCTATAAAAAAAAAACACCTTCAGACAGTCATTTTAATTTTATCAGGTCAGAACATGATATTGTTTTGAGGATGATGTTTTTAACTTCAACAAAAAACCATAAGTAAAAAATTAAAAAAAAAATACCAGAATTTCAAAAAATCAGTTTTAAATAACGTGTTAACTTTGCATTTACAAAAGCTCTGATTAAAAGAAATAAGTTAATGACTACAACAATTAAAACCTAGAAAAATGTTATTTTGAGCACTTGATTATATGAAATTAAATAAATAGGAAATGAAATATTTTTCTTTAAATAATAAATCCGAGACAAAGATTTTGATCGTTTGAAATAACAAAATGAATAATTCAGTGAGACAATTAAGATAAATTAAAAATATAATTTATCTTGCACGAGCACGTGGTGCTTCAATGAAGGTTCAATGTGATGAGGTTTTTGGCTTCAGCAAAGATGCTTGGGCAAAGAAATGAAATTTTAAATTTCAGCTTTCTCAAAAATAAAGACTTTTTCGAAATAAAGACCTTTTTAATCTCCATTGTGCCACTTTTTGTTGAGATGATATTTTCAACGTTTTTAACTTTATGAAAGCCTTCTTCAAACTTGAATAAAAAATTTTATTAAAAAATAGTTTAAATTAATTAAATCATATGTTTACAAAATCTATAATTTTTTTGTTGAGCTGCTTTCTTCAAACATTAATAAAAGTATTCTTAAAAGCAGATTATTTTTTAATTAAGTAAAAAGTTTTCAATAATTATATGTTCAAGAAATTATGTTCCGACATGATACATTTAAATATGAAAAATAGATTTCCTTTTAATCTTTTTTTATATTTTTTTTTAAAATTCAGCATACATATTAAAATGTTGTGCATTATTACAAGGTCAAGGTTTCAATAATAAAAGTGGCATTTTTTTACCATGTCAGAACATGATATTGTTTTAGGAGTGATGTTTTGTGGCCTCAGTAAAAACCCATTGACGGAAAATAAAAATTTCAATATCTGCACGAGCATTTTAAAAAACCAGCTTTTAATAACAGTTTGCCTTCAAATTTACAAAAGCACTGTTTAAAAAAATAAGTTAATGACTACAGCAAATAAAACCTAGAAAAATGCCATTTTGAGCCTGTGATAATACGAAATGAAATAAATAGGAAATGGGAAATTTTTTCAAACAATCAATGCGAGACAAAATTTCATTTGGATCGTTTGCAACATTAAAGTGACTCAATCAATGAACCAATTGAAATAAATAAAAAAGTAATTTAACTTGCACGAGCACGTGGTGCTTGGCCGTTCGAAAAATGATGTTCTGGCATGATATATTGAAATATGCGTTATAGATATCCTTGTAATCTTTACTTTATAGTTATTATCTTAAAGGAATAATTTTATAGAATAGATCAGGAATCCCCTTAAAAAATAATATATTATCAACAAAACCTTTATAAAATCCTTCACATTTTTAGTTTTTCATCGGTATGTTTTTTTTTAAATCTTAAGTCAAAAATTGAGATGAAATAGAAATGAATTTCCAAACGATTTCACAAGTTACTCCAACACTACTTAATTTCCAATAACCTTTTCAAAACTTTTTGCCATTTTTCCCCCCACTTAAGCATGTGCCATTTCATTTTTCCAGCCATTGCAAGACTTTCAAATGAAAAGTGACGTTTGGGAAAATGAATTTCCTCGGCTGCATCCAAACGGAGCAATCGATTTTGTTATTTAATTACACAGAAGATGATTCTTTCCCATGTTGTAGCAGTCAAGAGACCATTGATTAGCCAGTTGCAAAAATTAGGCATGACAATCCTGACAGATATGAACTGAAAATAAACAACACGTTGAGAAGACTCCTCTTAGCTTTCATTGCTCCCACTAAAGTGGTAATGTGACTAACAAAACAATAATGCAGTAATTGAAGTGATAAAAAGTAATAATTTTGTTAAAATATTCCTGTTATTGTCTGCGATTTTCTTACAAGCTTGTTTTTTTTTTTGAATTTTGATTTCTAATCTATTTAAGTATATTGGGAATATTTTTTTTTCTTTCGTTGGAAAGTATTTCATTAAGATTTTCGGAGAATTGGATTTGAAGCTAATTTTTTTGTTGTTCTAATTTTTTTCACATTCTTAATTCTCAGAATTAATAATGACGGAAATAAGGAAAGCTATTGTTTCAAAATAGATGCAGGAAATGACTTAGTATTTTTTATTTATTTAACTTTTGGAGATTCTGCTCTGTTAAGATAGTGCTAAATTGGTTATTTGCATGAAAATTTAAACGTTTTTAGTGTTGTTTCTTTGAAAATTATTTTTGTAGTAAGTTGTCATAAATTAAACGTATTTTTCTTATTTGATATTTAAAAAATATTTATCTTTAATTTTAAATGTTTTAATTTTGTTTGCTGCTCATTAAAAATCGCAAAGAAAGAATTTTTAATTAATTGTATTCGCTGTTTTATAACTTTATAGCTAATCAAAAATTTCTTTATAAATCACTTGTATGAAAAACAATTCATTATTTTCTCCATTAATTTTTTTTTTGAAAATGCATTTCTCTGTTTTTCCCTGGAATCGTACGCCATTTGTTCTACTAAGTACTATATGCTTAAAAATATTACAAATTTACAAGTACAATAAAATGTTACAGTTTAATTAATAGAATAAATCTTAAGAAATAGAATAAATTGTATCTAATGGTAAAAAAGGGTTTTTTTTCAAATTTGTTCTTAAATTTTTGATTTATAAAGATAATTAAAATATAAAAACATATAGTGCATTTTAGTCTTTCTTTAAAGATTTTTACGAAAGAGCTAAGATAATTGGAAATTCTTTCCAAGTTCGATTTTAATTAAAATAATAAATTCATTTGAATTATGATTAAAATTTGTCTATAACTAAGAAATATATGAGTGCAGGTTTAACGAGACAATGTAGATATTCTTTAACTTGAAAATCTATATTACACATTATACATTTATATTTTTATCAAGATGGTAGGAGAATATATGGAAATAACTATAAGTTTCATATTCCAAGGCATCTCCCATGATCAATAGGTTTCCATTTAAATATACTATATCAATGACTATTTTTAGGGAAATGGTGGAGACTATTTTCAAGAAAGAGTGACTTTCAATTTATGTCCCTCCTGTTAACGCACGAATATAAATTTTACAAACGTAATTATATGAATAAAGGGTTAAAGTTTTTGAAATGATCAATACAAGCGGAATATTTCAGTTTTATTTATTTTTTATACATACACTTCCATAAAAACCTTTTTGTTTCATCAATTTTTTACAATTTATGAACTAATTTTATTAAGTTTCAAAATATTTGTAATAATTTGAAACTGAAAAATTAAAAATGCTCTTCTTCTGCCATTCAATATGAAACATCAATAGAAATAATATAAAACAAGGCTAATAAAAGTTATTGTACCAAATATTGTTTAGGAAGAAACCGTATAAAATTCTCTTACAGAAGAAGAAACATTCACATTTTAACCCAAAGAAAAACCGGCAATATATCTAGACATAAAACGAAATGTTTTTTATGCCTTTTTGCGCTGTTCTAGAGCAACAATAGGCTTATTCTGTGTTTCTATTTTGTTTTACAGCTTCAATTCTCTACACAGCTGTTGTGAAAGGAAAAGTGGCCTTGCCTTGCGATATATCTCCGCCATCCGCCGATGACGGTGTAGCACTTATTCTTTGGTACAAAGACGAAGCTCCTTCGCCTATATACACGCTAGATGCTCGTCAAGGGACTCTAGAACAGGCCAGGCAGTCGGCAGTTTCCACGCTGGACCATCGTGCCTACTTCAACATGATAAACAGACCCGCGTTTCTGCAGCTGGACCCTGTACAGGAAGAAGATGCTGGAGAATACAGATGTAGAGTAGACTTTCATAAAGCTAGAACAGTCAACACTGTCATCACGTTGAAAGTTATAGGTTAGTAATTTTCATTTTTTGACATTTTTAGTTGTAATAAATAAAAAGTACAAATTAAATATATTTTTTTAATATCTACAAGAGTTAAACAGCAGCAAATGTATTGAAGAAAAATCCAGATTTCTGGGATTCTTCCATATAGTTTTTTTATATTTATATGAGAATATAATAATTTTGGCACATTTGATTTATTTATAATTTGTTCTTTTATATAAATTCTAAATAAATATATATAGACATAAAAATATTTATGGTTAAATTTACTGAAAAATTTTAGATATTATTTATTTCAAAATATTTTTGAGAAAGCATGTGATTTATTGTTTCATAAACAAATTAATTATTCAAATTTATGAAAAGATACAATCACCCTTGTTGATTTTATCATCAACTCACAATAATAAGTTTTTTAAAGTAAGAACAAATCACTTAAACTTTGAAACTCAGTAATTTCTTATTATTTTACTAATAACTTTGAAATATTTTAGTTATTTCAATATTTTAAAGAATGTCCTTATTTTATCTCATTTTGAACCTAAATGTTACTGAAGAAATCGGATAAAAGTACATTTATATTATTCATACTTTCAGTTTTAATATCTTTTAAATTCCATTAAATGGATGTAAGAGGTCAATATTAGTATAAAAAGATAACTTGAAATGTCTCAAAAATATATCGCCATCTGGAATTCAATGAAAAAAAGAAATGATAATTTTGTTTGAGTTTAATTTCGGAATATTTAATTAACAATCCAAAATAAGTTTATTGATAAAAAAATGTGTCACTGTAATTTTGGTATAATTTTTTTTTTTAAAAATGTTGTTGGATGTATTTTTTTTATATCTATATAATACCATTCAATTCCCTGCACAAATTCCCATGTTAACAATACACAGCGAGATAAATCTATAAATGCTATATAATAAACAACTTGTTTGGCAGATGCAAAAGTGTATTGAATCAATAAACTAAAAAAAATCCAGAAAACTCTTCAAAGAAAATACTGGATTTCTTATTAAAAAAATTATACACAATTTATTTTAAAGCGTTTTAGCAAAGCGAGATACTAGATTAGGGATCTTACACTTTTTTCGGTTTTCTCATCCTGTTTTATGAACAATCTTGATAATTGTTTGTTTGGTAACTTGAGAAAATTTTATTCATTCTTGAAAATAATTTATCAACTTTAAGAGATCTTTCCAGGAAATATCTGATAGTTGTATGGATGTTTAAATAATCAATTATGCCTATGTGTTTTGCAAGAGTTAATATTTCGCAGCTTTTTATTACAATAAGTAAGAAAAACGCAATTTCCCTTTAATTCTGATTAATTGTGGTTACATTTTTACATCTAGCATAACAAATAACTAGGTTTCATTTCTACACCTAGCATAGCAAGTATTCAAAATAAAACATATCAAAATTTGGAAATAACGTCTCGAAAGGTGAGTTCTATAAAATCTGCATAATTCGTTATAAATGAAAACAGTTAGAAAGTTCCACCCCCTGAGAACCAACAGAAACCATTAGAAACCAACAGAAACCATTACAGAAACCAACAGAACAATACATAATAATACATGTTTGGAGTCAAATAATACACGTCAAGAATATTTCAAAATATTACTATTTACAAACAAAGATTTATCTTCTTCAAATTCATTTCAACTCAGTTGCTTTATACAAGTGATTGATACAATTTTATAATTACAGAATCATTTGTATTTAAGAATGATTTAAAATAAAAAGAAAATGGTTGTAATATACATATGTGAACCTTTAAGCAGAAATAAACTTATGATGAAATGAAAAAAAAATGTGAAAGGATATCTATTTTCATTCTAAAATTATTTAATAAATTATGTCCTAATTTCTCAAGTTATTAAAAACTTACTTGATAACTTGATAACTGAATTATTTGACATATTTGATAAATTCATGGAAAAATATTAGAATAGAGGATATAAGGAAATGGGAAAACTGAAATAAAACAAATGAAAATTGTCTAAATATGAAAAATTGCTTTAGGAGAACTTTTCAGAAACTTGTTCACTTTCACACTAATCATAAATTTAAAAAAAACTAGTCATAAACGCCTGTGGAAGATATTAATTTAACATTTATCACGACAAGATTAAATTCTGCGTACAAATATGAATTTCTTCTTTGAATTCATTCTGGCAAAGTGACTTTATTTAGCATTTACAGCAATTCAGTCTAATAAAAATAAACTTACCAACCAAAGAAACTTCTAAAGGAAGAATTAAATTTATTTTTCTTTTATGTCAGCGGAGTTCAAAATGAAATGTACGAATAAACGTAATAGCGAAATAAACTTTTAAAAAACTATAATGCTCTAAAATCTAAAATAAATAAATAAATCGTGAACAGTTTGATGTTTTTGATATGTGTTTTTTTAGAAATTTTACAGTTGCTTAAGATACAGATACAAACACCAGGTAATTTAAAATTATAGATATTATTTTAGTAAAATTAATTTGAAGTGTGAATAAACTGGAGAATAATAATGAAATACGCACAATTTTATATATAGACTATCCGATTCAGTCAAGTTCCAAAAGATAATTTCTAAACCATCGAGATAATTATATATTTGATGTAGTTGAAAAAATGATTTAAATAAAATAAATAATCAAATTTCATGTTATCCGTGTCAATAAAAGATTGTATGAAATATGAAATCTAAATTGTTAGGAATTGTTTCTGTTCTATAAATTATAGAATGTTTAATAAAATATATTTGACACATTGATTCTTGAAAAATATTGCCTTTTATTGTGGTTTTTATCGAATTAACAGTTACATTCTCTACTAAGCACTTGATGACTCAAGCTGAAAAAGACTCCGAAGTGGCTTATGAATCATCTGTAATATTGATATTCAAAACATCATGTTTATTGTTTGTACATGTGGTGCTTATAAAAATATAATATGATTACAAGAATATCACACTAAACAGAACCTCAGTATTTTTCATCCAGTTTCTGTGACTAGAAAATGTTCTAAAATATATAGAAGATACATATTAATATATTTTATTCAACTCATTTAAAAGATTGTAATGTTAAATTGTAATTTGATAAAAAAGGGAAATAGTTATTAAAAAATAATTTTGAAAATTAGATTGTTGACTACTTTTTAAAAGAGTAAAGTATTAATAAAAATAAAGACAATGACTTTCCCACAATTTTTTTTAAAAAAATAGTGATTAAAATTTAAAAGAAAAATATAGATAGGAATTTTTTTCACATTTTATTGAATAAATCTTGTTATCAGGTTATTGTTTTATTGTAAGAATGGTTAATATACAAATCGCTACCTAAAAAGATGCATAAATGAGAACAGTGACTCTAAACTCTTTAATCAATTACTTTCATTGCTTCTTATGGCATAATTTTATAGAATTTCTAATATTTGAAGAAAAAATAAATTTTTAAAATGCTAAAACTCTTCATTTTATCATAAATAAAAAGCAAAAAAAAATGCCAATACAACTATTTGAAACCTAAATTTTAAAGTCAAAATAAACCAATACTGAAATCCCATAAATTCAGTTAAAAAGATACGTAACTTATAATAATACCCTTTTTTGGATGATAATGTTTATTCGTTCCTATTTCTAAAGAACTACAAATTTTTAATAATACTTATTGTTTTACATTTCGACTAATATTTCACCAATAACGTTGAATGTTGCTTTTAAAATAAAAATTGTATTAAAATGTATATGCCTTATAAATACCTCATTAAAACTTAAGTATTTCAAACTTGGGAAAAAACCATATCAGAAAAAGCGCATTGATTAAAAAAAAGTAGTCTTAAGTTATACTCAGTGACACGGATAAGTTAAAAAAAATACAATTTTTGAACTATCTGCAGTGATTAATTTACAATTCAATTTAAAAAGTATAATTTATAACACATGCATTGAATTTCATATTTTCATACAATATTTCCTGTCCATTTGAATTTTCTATTCATTTGCATGGATAGAATTTGAAAGCAACAAATGTTAGCGTGTCGCTTTGTATCTGAGTATTCAATATAATTCATGAGCTCTATGCAATTATCCAAATTGTATTTTTTTTGACTGACGAGGCTAAAAAATGATTCTTTTGACTATATGATTGATTCACTGACCACTTTTTTAAAAATTTAGTATATAACTTATGTAACAAACGACTCTTGTACAGCTTTCAAAAGATTATTCAAATTTATAAACCTTCTTCTTTGAAGTCGCATTTTAAAATGCTCTTTTGAAATTTTAGCATTTAGTCCGATCGCAGAAGTCTTTCCTGTAAATGAATTTACAAAATCTGCGACAATATTTCAAGCTTCATAGCAATTTAATAAACTTTTCGCCGGTCGAGCAAGATTTACGAAGCGATGAGGAAACCAAATGAGTCGATTAGGGAGAATGCGAAAAATATGGCGAACACCCAGTGGTTGTGAATCAGAAGATTAGAGCCGCATGACTCGCGAGTCGGTCGGATTCATTTATTGTTTTTTATTGTTCTCCTGCCTTTTTGTTTCATTCGGCGTTTATTCTGCATCTATACACAGCATTCGATTTCTGTCGTCTCTTCCCAGCATTTCTGCTTTTTTCACTTCTTTTTTGTCTGATCGTAATTTGTTTTGTATTGAACAAAGTAGCGTGTGCCGAAAGTCTTTTTTTTTTCAAGATCATAAAGAACATCAGGGAAAACTGAAAGTGTAAATGAAAGCTTGTTTTTGGGTGACTTTTTTCTGTTGTTAAATCCAGGAAATAAACGCACCAGTTATTTCATTCATTTTTTTGTTTTCGATCTGGCTTAAATTACTTTTTTTTCTTCTTTCAAATAAAAAAAGAAAGAAAAAAAAGTTTCTTATATTTCTGCGGCTCAGTTCCTTTGCATTATTGAGCGGCATCTGGTGGCATTTTTTTTCCATCCAAACTATATTGTAATTCTTCGCCAAATGGTGCAAAAGACAATGGGAAATGATGTACAAGAATAAACAACTATTCGACAGTGAAATGTCTAAGGTTTTTTTTTCCCCTCCCTATTTTATTTAAAGTCCGGGATGTCATTTACGGAGCATAATTTTGAAGGTGGATTTCTTTTTAAAGTAATTTGGGGTTTGGTAGTTTCATGAATATCTTATCTTGCTTAAATATTTTTCTCTTTAAATAAAACACGTTGTTTAGGAAATGATGAAAGAATTCAGAGCATTAATTTTTACGCCAAATTTTCTTATTAATGCGCTTTATTTCTTTATGAATGCATTCTTCGCTTCAATTTATAATCATGGAATTCCATGAACTTTATTATTGTTAACTAATTTGCGACTACGCTAAAAATAAAATGAGAATATATATTCAAAAAAAATTAGATTAATGACTGGAGATTGTATAGCAGATTTAATCTTTTTTTAAATTGCTAGAGATAAAATAATAAGTAAAAAATAATATTAATGGCAAATGAAGTGAAAAGAAAATTATTTAAACTGATAAGTTTAAGAATTTCTTTGGCTATATGTTAATGTCTGAAATTGCAATAATAAAGATATTAAGCCTGTAAAATGATTTTATCTTCGTTTAATATACAAATAAATTTGTTTATATCGTTTAAAATGCCCATTAAATTTTTTAACGTTTCTTGAAGATAATAAAATTTAATTTAATGGATAATTATATTATGAACAAATTGCTTTTTTCCCTAAAGGTGTATAGTTATTTTTATTTAGAATAGTTAAAATTATTTTTTTTGTTAAATTATAATTGAGTTTTTATTTCTTTTATATATATATATATATATATATATATCAAAATTTATATATTTCAAATCTTTATAGAAGTTACTTATTTTTCACTTGCCTAAATGATATTCATTTCATTATGAAATACTGATATAAAGTTTATTTAAAAACATTAACATTTGAAAAATTATTGCATCTTTGAACCGCATTATCATTTTAAACATGAAAGTGCAATATATTGTTAATAAATGTCCAAATAAAAGTTGAAATGAAACATTCGATATTAATCGTTTAGTACAGATGTTGAATTCTGATTTCTTTTGGAAATTTATTATCTGATTTCGTTTGGAACACTATGCAGCAACATTGGCAGATCTTTTCAGAAACACGATGTAACTTGCATTTATTATATCTATTTTTAAGATTCATTCTTGATAGATGTGTTAGGGTTTACTTTCTTTTATCGAGAATATTTGATAAGGAAGCATCATAAGCCTAGTATCATTTAATAAAGATAATAATTTTGTCATTTCACATTAATGGCTAATTAAATTCAATACTATCTTCGAAAAATAAACAATATGCAAAAGGTTTCTATTTGAATCTGAAAAATGCATCTCAAATGAATATAAAAGAGCATTTGTTAATTTAGACATTAGGATAAAATGTTGTATATTGGCAATACGATTTAACCCTCTTTGAAGAAATAAAATTAAGAGATTCATTCATAAATTAGAGTTAGTTTGTATTCAAGCCCTCATTAATCAATGATTAGTTGTCAATATTTTGGGACTCATTAAAGGCCCATTAAATACTAAATTACAAAGTTGATGTTTATAATGTTCAGCTGAGGGTACTTATGAAATTATCTGTAGTATGTTATTGGTCATAATTTCAAAGAAAGGAAAGAAGAATTATGTATTTTATAACAGTAAAATTTAAAACTAGCATCCCATTACAAATCTGAAGCAACAGTCAATTTTTTCTATACGCTCTAGGCTTCAGGAAGATGAATTGCACAATAGACAATTCGTTGAGATTAGAAAGACAACGTGCCCTTTGGGGAGCTAACGAATAAAAAGTTGTCATCGCTAGAAAATACGAAGTAGTAGTTAATAAAATATGAAGATAATGGCAAAATGTAACTTGCAATCATTCATTGAATTTCTATAAATAAGATTCTTGTGGAGGTTGTAACATCTCTAAATATTTTTGACTGAATGCTGAATCATTTGTATATTTTAACGCATAAGGGTTATTGTTTAAATATTTAGAGATATCATCACTGATTTTAACTAGTACAATATATTTTATGTAAGGGAAAGTAGATTGAAAAAGAGATAGATGAAAAAAAGCGTGTAAACTATTTACTATTTGAAAAATAATCGTCATAACTGTTAAGATATTTATCCTATTGTGAGACATGACGGTCAATGCCTCCAGTTGCCTAAGGAACTCTAATTGTACCTAAGTGTGTACCTCTGCATTTGGAGAGAATCGAAGGCCATATAGGTATGAAAGGATAGAAATTTCTTCAACGTTATAAAATTCCAGATGTGAAGGTGATGTCGAAATTCTGCTTCTCCGTCAGGCTGTTAAGATCCCATTGGGTACAAATTTTCCTGCACTTCAGATGCTCTGTCAAGATTACGTTAGTGGTACTGTGAATCATACTCATCATGAAAAAAATGTCTGCCACCGTCCGATAGCGGTTATTGCTGTTCCCCGCAGCAATGACAGAAGGGTAATAGCAAGATGGACTTGTCTTGGCCGAATGATATCTTTCAATAACACCTGACCTTCTCGAAATCGTCTGTTTTACTATAACATATGCACACGTAACATATTGTTTCTGCCACCCACAGCAGCTGCAGGAATTCCATTTCAAAAGACTCCTTCTGCAGGGAAAAAATGCACTATACCTCTCTGTTCCTCTTTTCCGACCTCCATATTAATGTAGAACGCACACACAAGTTCATCTCACTTCAAGCACGTATAATAGACAAATGGTGACCTCTAGCTCTGGCCTCCCTGATTCTCAATAGAGAACACTACTAAAGACACTTCTACCTGCTTTACTAACTTCCGAGCAAAGACCGTTATTTAGTCTGTTTCTTTTTCAAATGACTGCCCTTCAGAAAGAAGAACTTTTGAAATCAATAGAAAAATGAATTTGTTTATAAATAGATGATTTTATACATGGAAAGAGGAGAACGATTTGCCGTATTCTAAGCAATCAATCATGTTTTGGGATGGTATTAAAAGACTTGTAGATAAAACCAGTAATTTTTTTTTATTTCAGCTGCATGAATACATTGGCTTTCTTTTTCCATTTATCTCATACATTTCAAAATCAATTGAATAGAATATTGCTGAATGTGTTGTTGTTTGAGTTACTTTAAAACAAATTCACTTCCCTGCATAAGCTGGAGCTTATTTTTTTCGACTCTAACACCTTTCCCATAGTTTCTTAAATGTAAAAATTACATAGAAATGACATTTTACATTGCCTTAAACGTTTCTATATAATACATAATTCATTTCAATTTTGTTAATATCAATACATAATTTGAACAATTATTGTTGTTTTTAAAGAGGTCTTCAATCCTTAAAAGTTAATATTTATTCATATCTAAGTATTGATAAAAATTTCCTTGAAATAATTTCTGAATAAATATTTAACTTTATCTTATCTGAAATTGCCATAAAAAAATTACCACCCACCCAAATTTTTTCTGATTTTTTTCTTACTAAAGTATTTTATATTTTATGGATTTTCAAAATTCATAATAGATATGTTCAACATTTCTGGGGGGGCGTTGAAGTATTTATTGAATATAAATATGCATAGGCTTAGGTGATAAATAAGAACAAAATTTTTGATAAATCATATTTCTAGAAAGAAATCAATGTATTTATGAATTATTGCTAGTAATAAGGAAATTAATGTAACCAGTGATTAATCATTACCCTAAAATTTTACGTAGAATTATTTAAATAAATCTAGTTTTGAATTATTTGTTTACATTTTAAATGAATACTACTTCTTTCATAAAAGTATAAACACGAGATTGAATATAAATACAAATGTTCAAATATGAGACTCGATAGAAAATAAAGCAAGAGGGAGAAAAATGACAATATCTAAAAAAAATTTGATAGGTGAATATGTTTATATATTTAGGAAGCAATTAAACATGTCAAAATAATAATAATTCGGATGCATCTCACTATAACACCAAATAATTTATAGAAACATTATTTATCATTTCCTGAAACTATACCACATTGCTATATCCTTAAAGAATGTTTACTTTGAAATAAAAGAAAAAAAATTAACAAATGGGGAATGGTTGCTAAAAGAAATACTGACGTTCGTACTCAATTTACTTTTCTAAATAACCCGAAATAAACAGCAGGAAGCTATAATTTAGCCCAACTTCGACCTTCAAAGACAAGAACTGAGTTAATTTAGACGAAAACTCGGAGAACACATAGCAACCAAAGTAGACTCTTTGACTGTAACCGTGCAAATGAATGGACTCCCACTTTCTCATTACTATCTATTTAACCACATTGCCTAAGGTCTACAGCCAGAAGTGATTAAATTTCCGTCTTTGAAAGATAGTGACAGAAAGAGTAGTTAATTAAGTGATGTCTAGAGTTTTCCGGAAAATTTCAATGTAAATGGAAAGTTTTTAGCATCTTCAAAGGATGATTTATCTCTACTATTTTTCTCTTTTATATTGAACAAATATTATTATTTCAAGTTTTCAAGTTAAAAATGTATTTTATAATATATATGTAATTTTTATAGTTTCTGAGATCTTTAATAGTTACTTTGATAAATATAATCATTTCATAATGAGAAATAACAGTTTTCCCTTTACTAATATTAATTTCAATGGAATTAGCATAAAATTCCTTCTTCAAAATTAAAATCCCTTTATTATTTGTTATTTATGCATTCAAAGTGAAAAAAATCAAGGATTAATAGGTATTTCGCAAAGTTATATTTGTCATTATAAAATTTTATAAAATCATAAATTGAAATATAAATAATTGAATTTATTTCATTTTAAAAAAATGGAAATGATATATTCAATTTCATGTTATTTAGGAGTACATGTCTGAAAAGCGCTAATTTTAAGACACAAAAATGGTGGAGAAAGTTTTTCTAGTTTGAATTTTGATCTCACACCTATTGCTACTTCTTTATATTTTAATTTTCAGCTTACATTCATTGATGATTCTTTTTAATTTAATTTTGTTTTGACATTTATTGCTGAGTTTTTTAATTGCATATTGACTTCATCTGAAATTTATTCTTCATTATTATTGATGGAAAATAATCCTTATGAATTATTATTAACATAAATTCTTAATTATTGAATAAAAAAAATTAAACATAATAGGCATATATATTTCTAATATATCATATGGCGTTCTATGTGTAGTAGCTAAATGCTGTATAAACATGTTTTAATAAAAAAATGCTAATTGGCTGGGATTTTTTTATTAATTTTACTTGAATTAATTAAAGATCAAAATGATTTTTCTTCCTAAATGTATGCATAAATCTGTGCTTTTTCAGTTGTCTCATTTACATTCCTGTGAATATAAAGATAAATAAAGAATCAATTCTTTGATGCATTTGGTTCAAAATTTCGGATAAACGGTAAATGTGTCATGAATTTTAATTATTAGATTTCCTTCATTTAGCCTTTTTCTTTAGTTTTGAAGATATCGTGTTCACTAGAATTCAGAGAAGTAGCATTCCTGCGAACAGTTCTTCTTCAAATTTGGACAGCAATCTGTTAGTTTGTTATTTCAAAGACCCCAGACCATACAATGAAATTTAATTGAGAGAGTTCTAGAGTTATAGTAATATAAACATACATGAACAGCCATGACCAGAGCTTTTGAGTTATAGTATGTATAAACATACATGAACAACCATGACCCGATTTTTTGAGTTATAGAATGTACAAACATACATGAACAGCTATGACCAGAGTTTTTGAGTTATAGTTTGTATAAACATCTATGAACAACCATGACCAGAGTTTTTGAGTTCTAAAATGTATAAACATATTTGAACAGCCATGACCAGAAATTTTGAGTTATAGTATGCATAAACATACATGAGTAAACATATATGAACCGCCATGACCTGGGTTTTTGATCTAAGAGTATGTGTAAACACACATGAACAGCCATGACATGACATTGGAAGGCCTGAAACATTGCTCTTCAACTCAATTTTTTACTTGATTTTTTTCCTTGACGATTACATTACATTCTCTAGTATATTTTACATTACATTCTCTAGTATATTTCATAACAAAAAAAGTAAAAAGAGATTTAATTGAAAAAAAATAAATAAATTGATGGTGAAAGAAAAAAAATAAAATAAAACATGTTCACAGATACATAAGAGTTAACCCAAAAAATTCAGTTACTGAATAAATTTCAAAAATACTTCTTTCGAAAATAATAATAAAAATTCTAGTTAGCTCTGAGTTTTTGTTGTTGAAATACTAGCAGATCATAAAGCATTAAGCTATATGACCAAAGCAAACCAGAACCATATTCTAATACATAAATGAAATAATATAGTAATAAAAATAGTCTCTTAACTTTAAATATAAAGTCTCGATTCAAAATCAATGAACACATATTAAATTTCTCGAAAGATTGAGATTTGTTGAAAACGTTTGAAACTATATTTTTAGACAGTCAACAAGATTGATTTTTTTAAAATGTATTTCTTTGTTAGAAAAGTGAATCATCTATTTTGTAAAAAAAATCATCTTTACATTCCATTATTTTCAAAAGAAATGCATTGTTCACCAACCAACACCTTGGATAGTTACCAGAGTCATCCGCTAACATAGAGTAGGCCACTAGATTCACTAATAAGACTCTTGATTACTGCAGAAAACGTGAGTTAATCACTAAGCTACTTGAAGATTGATTGGTCATATACTTAACTGAACACTTGGGTTGTTTAATGTCTTGAGTTGTCAAACCAATTAAGTATAAATAATTGATAATGTTTTAATAAAATATCAAATTTACTTATAAATTCTTTCATGTTTTTTATAATTTAAAAATATAAAATTTCTATTTTATAAAGAACGTTTTTGAATCTCGAAATTTATTTTTCCTTAGAAGAATGAAAATCAACCATATTCTCTTTCTGTAGAGAGTCAAGTAGAAAAACTTTTGTCACTACTATTATGTTTTCTTGTGTTCAGAAACGTTGCATCATCTCTTTTCCCAAGAAATATCTTTATCAGTTTTCATAACAGAGAAAATCAAAGATTTCAATCGAGATTAATAACAAAGAATGTCTGAGGGAAAAATATAATATTTCGTTTTTACTTTTCGTCAGCAACAAATTGCAAACAAATGATTCAGAGCAAATTTTTAAAAGTTCTATATGTGGATATTATAAATACCTAGAAACAAATGAATTGATATTTTTTGTAAACATTCAATTTTTCGATAGGTGAATACTTTAAAAAATCCATTTAAATATGTAAGAAGTTATCAGAATATAGTAAACACATGTGGATACATATGCTAATAATTATTGTTTCATGTATAATTTTTTTAAAGAAATTAAAAGTTTTTTTCTTGAAAATTAATTCTTTGAATACAAATTTTTGAATTCAAACTAATAAAAATTCCAAAGTTTAAAAAATAATTTTTAAATAAATTATTAATTTCTCTCCCTCTTTCTTTATATATATCGTTGTTTTTAATTCAAGTGAAACAAAAATTAGTGTTGAAATTATTTTGAAATACAAATATTGAAAAGAATATTCAAAACTTTTTTATATTTAAATTTTTGAACTTTTCCTCAAAATTTTCCGGGTTTTTTTGTGTATTCTACAATTCTTAACTTACATCAAAAATTATTTTATTTCTCTTTATGACTAACTTTATTTATCTATAAGATGAAAAAACCAGGAGAAATGATAAAATGGACATCTAATAAATCATGTTGCATTAGTATGGTAAAAGCTTAGTATTCAATGGCAAAAGAAATGACAAATATATTTTTTTCTCTCCAAAACCTTTTATTAATAATAAAAGATTAATGAGTTTCTCAAAAATGGCGTCAATAAACCATAATAGTAATGCTTACATATATTCATTATTCAAAAATGTGGTTTCAAATTTTTTTTTGGTGTGAAGCCTACTTATTATCCCTTTTAGACTTTATTATATTGAGAAGATTTTACTTAGTTTGTATTTGCTTTACACATTACGAATAGAATATTTTTAAATATATAATTTTTTTCCTGTTTTTTCTGCTTTTTTATAGAAACTTTTCACTTTCTAATTTTAATTCACATTCTTATTTTTAACTTGGATTTAAATCAAATAAAGCATTCAAACAAGTCAAAAATCTCTTCCTTATAAGAACTACATTCTTATTTTAGGTTAAAGATTCGCCGTTACTCAGGGGATTAACTATTCAAAGCTCCGTCGAGTTTTAAAAATGCAGGGAGGATAGGATCAATCGATTTCAATAAATACACCCCCCCAGCATTGTCGTACCATCAAAAAGTCATTCTATTCTTAACATTATCAATTGGCAAGACCATTTGAATGGAGGACAGTCCTTGATGACTTTTTGATGCATGATAATGATGATGATGACACAACGTTCTTCTGTCTGTTTTATCTGAACCTTGGATCTAGTGATAAATAAATTGATTACAAACTGCGATTGAGTAAAGTATTTGAAAAAATATTCTAGTTTAAGCTTAAATAGTTTTACAATTTTTGTAAATATTGTACAAATAACTAGGATTTTTTTATTTTTGTTTGCTATGTTTTATTATTTGAATTTTTTCATTTGGTGTTTTTTTTTATAATATATATGTCGAGACTTAAATTTTGGATCAATTGATTTCAGATTTCTTAAATTTATAATGACTTATAAGAAAATTATTCTTTAATTTTTTTTTTAAATAAAACATTTAGTTTTAATTTAAAAAATGTAGATTATTCTTTCCTATTCCTGCCCCAGTGGTTTCCTAATCGATAAAAACAAGTAAATATTTCCAATTGGAATTGTTTATCCTTACCTAGCATTATCTAGTATATAATTTTGTTAATTAATACTGATACTGTGAGTAAATAGATTTTCTAAAAATAATAACGTGCAAACTCTTATACACTTTTTTATTTTATTTAGATTTATAAATTATTATTTACATACAAAAGTTTTAAATAAAACTATGTTATGCACATTTTGAATTTGCATTTATTAATTATGAAAGTAAGACAGACGGACTACAGAAAAAAAATATATTTCTTAGCTAAATAGTGCTGATTTAATAAACTTAAAATAGTTAATAGAATTTAATGCGCTTTTCAAGCTCAGTGTATGTGTATGCCTTTAGTTATTTAGAAATTTTGTATTGAACCATGTTTATAGGGACTTCCTATCATTTTCTTTGATACTATCTACATTTATTACTATTTTTCTCTTATATTTTATATATATTGAAGGTAGTTTTCATACCGGTGTCCAGGGCTAGGGTATTGCATTTTCCTCATGAGCAAGGGTTCGATTTCAGGTTGGGGCAGAGTTGTTTTTCTGTATTCTATCTGTAAGGTGTATGAATATGCACCCTGTAAAAAAAGGGGCTGTGCACGCGACTATGATGAGTCGCACTCTTGAGGATTTTTCAAAAACAAGAGACGCTCCTTTCGGCTTAAAACTCGCTGATGCCTCAGTGAAACTTGTTCAGGGCAATGAACAACTACAGCAGTACTCTTATAACAACTACAGCAGAAGATTAATTTCATAGAAACACAAATATTTCTTGTTATTAACATATTTCAAACATTTATAATCCACAGAAATTTATAATTATGAATTAAATAAAATTATTTATCAGTTAAAAGTTTCTTTTAAACTCTGTGTGGGCGATATATTTTTATAATATCAAGAAATGTCTGCACCTATTAATCTATATTCTATTGAAGCATTATATAGTCCAGTAAATCTGTTACTTTATATTTTTTGCATACACATATTCTAAAATAATCTGATAAATTATTCTTAGAATTTATAATAGAATTTAACGTGCCATATGAACAATACAATTTTATTTGAATATTAGTGTCCTTCATATATTCCAACATTCATTACAAATAGGTATTTGCCTAGATTATGTTGTTGTTGTTACTTATGGCACTTGCCATGGGCAAGCCCCACTGATACATCAGCAGATTTTAAGCCGGATATATACGTCTCTTGTTTTACAAGTAGCTCCATCTAGGGCCAAGAGTACGACTTAGCTGCACAAACGTCACAACCCTTTTTAGGGGACGAACTACATTCATGCAAATTCATTCATACATCCCAGATCGTAATTTAGACATGGAACAGAGAACGATCACCTCTGACCCGGTACCGCCAGTGATATTACTCTCGATATGGATGATTTGTGACCACGAACAGATTTAACGAGCACCAATCCCCACACGCTCGGGGAATCTTTTGGTCGGTGAGCTTTGAACCCGTAACCTAAGGAGTACACGTTCAACGCTCTACCAACTATGCCATCCCGGCCTAACCTAGTTTTTAATTTTCACCAACACCAATAGAAAATTAATCACAGAAAATTAAATAAAAGAACATTTATTTGTAATCTTATTTTCTCCTTTAATAATATAATCTTCTTTTCTGAATTCAAAGCGTGTAGAAATATACAATTAATTATTCGGTAAGGGAATTTTTGCTTTTTACAACACCGAATTAACACTCCATACGTATCTCCAACTATCATTTTCGATCCAATCATCTGCTGGTATTTAATTCAGCACACGAGTTGAAGCATTCATTTTAAGCAGATACAAAACGAAAAATAAACGCTTCGAGCAAGAAGAAACGAATGATTTCCTTTTTTAAAAAATATGAAATATTTTTTCGCCATCAGGAAGATTGCGTATCTTCTGTTACTTTCAAGATGCGTCAAAAAATATTCTGATCGATCATCTCAAACAGAAGAATAATTCTCCGGTCTGCCATTTGTTTTTCCATGTAATATCTGCTTTTTGTGTTTTGTATTCACGAATACCGATTGACCGCAGCTGTTTCAATCTCCGAGACCATTAGAGGACTTTCTTTTTTTGTTTCTGATCCTCTACTACAATTTTATAATGGTTCCGTTTTTCAGTTTAATGCATTTATGATTCTTAAGATGAATTAATGCATCGAAATGAACAATTTTCTGATTGTTAGGTTCTATAATTTCTAATATATTTTGATTCGGGTATTTTATCTTTTCGGAGATTTCGAATAATACCCAGAGCATTTTTATTCCTAAAACTGCTCTCCACTATCTTTTATAATTGTGTTTTAAAATGGTTTTGAATAAATTATTAACTTAGCACTTAAATAAAATGTTTTATCATAAGTATTTTAGTAATTGATGAGAAATTTAAATTTCAAACGCATTTAGATATTAAATGTATATTTTTAAGTAGATACCCCAAAAGAAAATTATTTTCATATTTATTTTGATCTATTACTATGCTGCATTTTTTTTATTATTTAATGTATTTAAAGTTTAACTATCTATGAATATGTTATTGAGTTAGTAAATTTCAGTCTGACTGTTTATATGATGACCATACGAATTAAAAAGCATTGGAATGAATAAGTTGAAAACTTTAATCCTCAATTTAAATTGGAAAAAAGACTCAGATTATATTAATTATTAAGAATTTTAATGAATATTCCTTTTTTAAAGTAATTATAGCCATTTTTTAAATGTTTTGAATTTCCAAAACATTTTAAGTTAAATCTTTAAATGGATTCTATTCTTTTCATGTAACAATTGAATAGTAAATTATCACCTGATTATTGACTCTTTGATTCCATTATCCCCCCCTACACTCAATTATTTCCTCTTTTATTCTTATTGATTCAAATATAAAGAAATTAGAATTAAAAATAGTAGGGTTGGTGAAGCTTTAATATCCTTTCGTTTCTGAACTATATGAATTATTTAACAAAAGATTCATATTAACATAATATAGAAATAAATCTTCGAAATAAACAAAAAAACTTCGTTTATAGCAAAGATCTTATAACTTATAGTGTTATAGATATCAAAAATTAATTCCAGAATTAAAAAGAAACTAAGTATATATACTCAAGGTTATTATCAGGATCTGTTTCATGTTTCAGCATGTGTGTCTCACTAGTGCAACCTATGGAAATCGAAACACTAGTAGTCCAAGAATATTTTAACATTTTTTTCAATATTATGCTTTTAATACAAAACAAAATTTGGATATTAGATTCATTTATATTATGCATTTGTTTATTAATATATTTGTCAATATAATGTTAAAAAGTTGTCCTGAAATGAGTTCTATTGAGTTTTATGAGTATTAAAAATGAGATGCTTTTATTTAAGGCGTCTAAAATATTTTGCATCAAAAGCATGTTAAATAAATCAATATAAGAATTTTTTGAAAGGTTGAATTAATATAAAATAAAAGAAACATTTATTAATACAAAATCAATAAAAATATCCTTGAAATTCTTTTTAACTTTTTAAATTAATGGATCTCGTCGTTGAGTTTAAATAATTTATAATTCAATTTTATTGTAAGGAAATACTTAACTTAGTTAAAATTCATCCATTCCTTCCATAATATTGATTCTGTATTTCCACAAATGGATTATTATTCATTCTATCATGAGCACGTAAATTAGGTTTTTAATTAAATATGCTCCAAGTGTTGTAATTACCATTCAAAGTAAATTCAATTATTAGTAACTAGCCATTACTGAAAGCGCCTCAGCACTTAAATCCCCGCCATTCACTAATATTCCAATTTGATTTTAGACTGCGAATATTCCACAAATGATTTATCTTAATCATTTCACGATTTACATTTGCATAAATAGCTCCTTCTTGAAGGCAATATCTTTCATCACATTTTTCCTCTTTTCATAAATATATTGAATAATTTTAATCACTCAGGGAGCTAACATAAAACTTCATTTCCAGGGATGAAAGGGTGGTTTCGAATTCTAAAAAGAATCCATTTGAAAATTTATGTGATTGAGAAATTAATAATAGCCTCAGTTATCGAATATATACTATACGCACCATTATTTTTATGGTTTCAAATATATGCTTACAAGTTTAGATGCGAGATACATACTTCCTTATTGTCTGCTTTATAATATTACTAAATATTTTAATTATTTAAAAAGAAAGAAACCTTGATGGGTATCCCGTGTTCAAGTTCTGGTTTGGGCACGGTTCTTCTTCTATATTATATCTTTAAGGAGTGTGAATTTGCCTTCCTCCCCTCTAAAAAGATTTTATGCTAGCGAATGTGATGATTGAGTAGCAAAGTAGTATACTTGACCCTAGTTGGCATACTTCAAAACAAGAGACGTTGATTTCATCTTAAAATCGCTAATGCATCAACAAGCTCGTCCATGACAATTGCCATTAGAAAAGCAACAAGAAACAAGATGTAGAATTTCATATTTTGTCAGTTTTTATAGAAGAAAATATTTAAAGGGTATAATGTATGATATATATATATATATCTTATTGTATGAAATTTCTTAAGGAATAGAACTTTATTTGATATTTGATTAACTTTTTCTGAAAAAAAAAAGATTATGCATTATTTTATATTTAAGACCTTCCCTGTGAAACATATAAAGGGAAAATTGCACAAAATACTGACATTTTCCCTTATGGTTTTTTACTGTGAGATTTTGATGGGTATTTCATTGATATGTGTAGTTTTTAGAATCATCATATATATGTATATTTTAAATAATGTGTATTTGGTATTTTTATCCCCTCAATCGGAGCGTGAGTAACTGTTGAAATTACAATTTTTTAGAGCGTTTGTAGAATCAATTAAATAAAAAAAATACTTAATATGAGAATAATAGAAAATGCAAAATGAAGTTAATTTGGGTTAATCTAAGATAAAAATTGGGGAATTAATCAGGATATAAATTAGATTTTGAAGTATAATTACATATAATTGTTCCAATTAACTGATTAAAAGTTTGGGGATATTTATTGAAAATTGAATACAACAAAAACTATTTACTTTCCATTCATTTAAATTTAAAAAGCATAATTTCATTGTTTAGCATTTATGTATATTAGAAGATGTAAAATATTATGTAATGTATTATTGAATTCAAGCGATGCCGACACAATGAAATTAATTATATGTGAAATTGAGCATATGAATATTTCACCACATATTTAGAAATGTTTGAGTTATATTTAAAATTTTGCAAAAATGGATATTTTATTATCAAAAGAACATATTTATTCTTAAATTCTCATTTTCATTTAAGGTTTTAGTATTTTTTTTTATAAATAAATAATGCCACCACGATAATACAAAAAATTTAAGGCACGTAGAAAGCTGTATTTTTCTAAAGAATCTCTCGTTCAATTTATGATAAATGAAATTTCTTTCCCAACATATAACACGATAACGTATCTGTAAATGTAATTTTTTATATAATTTCACTTTGTCTCAAAGAATGATGAAATAATCTATCTTCTTTCTTTCTTTATAATGTTTATTTCTTTTCAGAATTAATAAAATTTTAAATTCAAAATATTTAAATATTTAAAATAAGTGTAATGCTCTTCTTAAAAGTACAGAAAGTTATTATGATACCTTCTCAAAGCATATTACGTTTTAAATATCACTGTGCAAAAATTATTTCATTAAATTCAGATTTTAAATGATTAGTATGCATCCAATTGATAATCATATATAATTGAAACTTAATAATTTTTAAATTAAATAAATTTAGAAATAAGAAGTGTTGATTGAATGAAGCTTAATCATAAGTAAATCATTTTAATCTTGCTATATAAAATATATAAAGTATCACATGAATTAAAAAAGTATTCTAAGTAATTAAATTGATTTTATAAATTTACACCCCCCCACACACAAAGATTCATAAATAGAAATATAGGCACGGATTGAATCTTATTTTATAAATCCTGAAAGTTTTAACCGGCATTAGTTTATAGACATTCGATACGTAATAAAATATTTAAAAAAATTAAGATTTTTTACAGTAAATTTCATTTATATAATCAAATATAGTGAAAAAAATATGAGAATTCTAATAAAAATTTGAAAACTATCTCTTTTAAAAAATGTCTCAAGTTATTTTTACTTGTTGTTACCATTTATTTGAACTTTCAGATTAAACAGAAGCAAATTCCACAAAATAAACCAAATTAATCATAGCACCATTTTAATACGCCAACACACATTTTTCACCTAAATTAAGATATTGTTCGCTAACGATAGAAAGCAATAATCATGTTATATATTACTCGATTAGTCTTCAAGATGAATTAAAACATGTTTACTTCGAAATTGTAACTCATCCATACCAGGGGCTTCTGTACATTGAAATAATAAATCACGGTGCGTTCTGTAACCATGCGACTTGACATCAGAACGCCTGGAGATATACAGAATGCAGAAAATCTTATTAACTGAAGTAACAAGACTCGCTAAAGGTTAAAGCGTGTACTCTTAATCATAACCGCGGAAAAGGGTCTACTTAATTTAATCTAATGCATTAAACTCTGTCGAATTTAATTGAGATACTACATCTTCATTGCAAATACACAGTATTAGTTTCGATTTGGGTACGTGCTTGCCGAAGCAATCTGTTTTGTGGAACCTGTTTCCATGACTTTTCACGTCACATTCTAATTCAGTAGAGAATTCATGATGCTACTGAATATTTACTTTTTATTCAATTATTTTCATATTTTCTAATACAGTTTTTCTAAATATAATCGTAGTAATATCTAATCGATTTAATGTTAATAAATATCTAAAAAAGGTTTAGGACTACTCATAAAGATGAATTTTAATTAAAAGTTTATAATAAGATTTTAAATTGCAAATCAAATTTGATAAAGAATTCATGATACTTCAGACTATATTAATATCAATATTATGATATTAACTTTTTATTTAAATTATTTTCATATTTCCCAATATAGTTTTTTTAATATATTGGCAACAAAATCTAATTGATCCAATTATAATAAATATATAAAAAAATGTGTACGGGTGCTCATAACGATGAATTTTTATTGTAAGTCTTTCATAATATTTTAAATTGAATATCTAATTCAGTAAAGAATTCACGGTGCTTCTGAATCTTAACTTTTTATTCAATTATTACCCCATTTTCTAATCCAGTTTTTCTAAATATAACCGTAATAACTTCTCATTGATTCAATTTAAATAGACATATAAAAAAGGCTTAGGGGTACTCATAAAGATAAATTTTGATTGAAAGTTTATAGTACGATTTTAAATTAGAATAATTTAAATAGTTTTTATTAAATTTAATTAATGATTTTGTGTATAATATTTGATATTTATTCCTGAGAAAATTATTAATTTAATTTGTAAATTAAGAGTATAGATGAAGCTTAATTCATGTTGTGAATGCAACAAATATAGAACCTTTCAACATTTGAATATATGATCACATAATTTTAAAATAATTCAATGTATTGTTAATGTTATATTAATTCACGCAATAAGTTGGATTAAAATAGAAAACTTCATTTTTTTTCCTTATCAGCAAGAATATGCACTTGTTTGTGAAAAATAAAAACTACTAATGTATAGTGGACATGCACAATTATTATCCTCTAACGTATGGCTTTTATAAAATCATTAAACACTAAAAAAGAACTTTTGAAATTTTTAATTGTAAGTAGTTTAGTACAAAAATTATAAGTTCATTTAAAATGAATTTTTTGATGTTCTCTGGTAACATTTAAACTATATACGAGTCAGAGAAATACAGCATAGAGCATTTAACTGCTAGAATTAATAAATGATAAGTTTCAGCTAAATTTTTTTTAAAAAAACTATATGTTTTTAAATATTATGAAACAACCTAGGTATTCTGTTTTAAGATTTCCAGAAGATAAAAATATCATTTGATATTTTAGTAATAACAACTTTTGCAATCAAAACATATTTTACTCATGTATAATTTAACGAAGCCTATATACGATAAAGTATAACGGATCTGAATACTGAAATTGTATAAAGTTATGAATTTGAAATAAAGAAATATATATCTATACATTGTAGAAATGGTAAGAAAAAAATTTCTTATAAATCACCTTTCCTATTATAAATGGAATCTTCAACTTAATTTATTTTATTTTATCTCTAATACATTTCTGATAAAAATACAAAATCTTTAAAATAAAAGAAATATTCTATTCTGAGATAAAGTTATTATATATCTTAATATTCAGACCTCTTATTTTTATTAATTTGCTTTCCTTATTGACTTTCAGTTCCGCCGACGGAGCCCGTCATATATGACGACGAGAGAAGAAAAGTCAAAGGAATCATCGGACCATATAATGAAGGCGAAAAACTAAAACTTCTTTGCGAATCAGATGGAGGTATGTTTTTATATCACATCTTTAATATTGTGCATGAAACTGTCAGAATTTATATGTCATTTTTCAGCCATCAGTGTTTTTTTTCCTATTCCACCAATGCCATTTATTCTTTACAATACGATGAAGCTCAATCCTTCTTTAGGATCTTCTATGTTATGCCTCATATTAGAAATAGCTAATATCTCATTTTGAATGTTCAATGTTTCGAATGTTTTATGATTGGAAAGCAGTGATCTTTAACCTTTATTACCAGATAATCAAAATATATTATATTATTTTTATAGCAATCTCACAAAAATTGACAATATAGATCAGTCCTTTGAGAAAATTATACACGTTTTGATGAAGTATGTTATATATAGAACAAAGAGAATGAACTTCTTGTAATCACCCTTCAAAAGTTTGAATTGATGGGGATACTAAACTTTGTTGGTCACTATCAATGATATAGAAAGCAAACGACGTGATATCCATAGATTTATATTCATTTTTCAAGTGGAAGAACTGTAACATGGCTATTTATTCTTCATTTCTTTGGGTGGAAATTTACCCCCGACTGTTCATTAGTTGTTTATGAAATATTGTAAGTTATGCATTATTTTTTCAACCCATTCATTTCCTAATATATATATTTTTTCTTCTGAAGTACACTAATATTAGTGGAACCAGTTTTAGAGAAATGTGTGGAATCTCTTAGATAATTATATTTCTAGCAATTTGATTTTCATATAAAATATAATGACAGTGTGCAATTTAATTATAAGAATAAAACACATATGTGAATGCTGCGATGTTGCAAATGTGCTGTAATTTTAAGTACAGCATATATCAGGTCGTTAATATAATTTCACCTTTTTATGGAGTATAAGACTATTAAAGAAAATCTGTTTATCTTTAATTCCTAAATGTTCATAAAAATATCATAAAGGAATAACAAGAATTTGTAATTTATTTCAAAGGCAGATACAAAATGTTGCCAAAGCTTAGAAATATCACTCATCTCACAGAGACTGAGTTAATATCCAATTTCAGTAAACAAAAAAAAGTGTATTATAAATTATTGTCCACACACACACACACACGCACACACCCACACTTGTTTGAATTAATTGTCAGAAACAGAAATGAGACTGATTTTCATTAGGAATTTATATGCATTAATTCCATGCAAACATACTTACTATTTTGAAATTCTCAAAAGTACAACAGCACGCAGATATGAGTATTAGGATTCAAATAGTTCACGACAAATGTTAGGCTCACAACGAAAAAAAAGGCGCAGTAACTCTACAGATTCTTGCAATATTTGAAATAGGAGCTAAAGATTGTCATTTTATGGCAATGATATGATATATTATTTTATACTCTTTCAATCCATAAAATTATATCTTCAAGAAAAATTAATGGTTTTTCTTCAAAATTTCTGACAACCATTTTTTTCTATATTCATATATAATAAACAAAATAATTTATGCAAAAAAAAATGCGGTTCAACATTTTTTCAATTTCAGAGTAATAATAAATTTACTCCCATATATTTAAAACCTCTTTTGGCTACCAAAGCAGATATTCGCTTCTTT
Organism: Argiope argentata; assembly: GCA_026289955.1. NCBI lineage: Eukaryota > Metazoa > Arthropoda > Arachnida > Araneae > Araneidae > Argiope > Argiope argentata. The sequence continues at coordinate 5,423,557 of JAOUZG010008087.1, read as the reverse complement.
GCTCCTGTTTAAGCAGATACAAAAATATATTTTAAAGAAATCTAAGAAAGGGAAATAACTTCTAAAAAAGCACCGAATACAAGGAAAAAATGAATATAATACAAAGAAGATGTGACAGCCTTGGTTTTGGGATCTTATTAGGAGTGACAAAAGGTACTTCAGAATTCCACACATCTTATGCATAAAACAGAAGTTTTCTATTAGAGGTTGCTACAACAGGTTTCTTCACGAGCAGCTGAGCTTTCATGTATGCATACACGTTCTGATTTATGAATATCAAGATAACAGAGACCGCCATTTTGTAGAAAGCTTTCTGCTAATGTCAATGTGAATGCATCGCTCTAGAATGTTCTGAAGTGAATCAATATTTTATCAAACGCGAAGAGTGCTGTTAATATCTGAAAAGCTATAAGAACTCAGCTCAGTCCCATAGATATTTATTTACATAAATATTCGGCGATTTATATGTATTAAAATGAATACTGCCATGAATTATATCTCTGTTAAACTGAGAAGAATTATAATTTATTTAAAATTGATTTATAAGATGATTTTTGAAGTATTTTGACATGGTATCTAAATTCTTTGTATAATTATATATATTTACATGTAAGGAAGACCATAACCAAAGTATAGTCGAATAGATTGTATTATATCATTTACTCCTTTTTTATTTAGTATGCGAGCCATTTTATTTATCTTTTGTTTGTATTTTTGCATTTTCTATTTTTCACCATTTTTCTTTTCGTTTGTGCTTGCGTCCTGTATATTTGCAGTTTTTTTCCATTATAATGCGTGTGTTTATTTGTGTTTGTAAGACTTGTGGCATACTAGTTGTATAAAAATAGTTTATGTATCAAAACTTTTTAAAAAGTCTTATATTTATGATACTGAGCAGTTAAAATATTATAAATGAAATCCCAAATATTATTATTTTAGAAAAAAAATTCATTTATCAATATCAGAAGAAAAAAGTATTTTTTAAAATTTTTATTTCCTCTTTCTTTTTTTAGTTTTGGGATAGAAAGCAAACTAATTTATAAACTAAATGGTAAAAGTTTAAATAGATATTTGTTTTCCTTATAACATATATGAAAATAGGGCCAACTAACATAAAGAATGATGAATTAAAATAAGTACAAATTTCATCTTTAATTTACTTTTGTGAGCATTTCTGGAAAACAAATTATAATAAATATTAACAGGGTCATAACAATAGTTTACTTATATTCTTTCATTAAAAGGCAGAAGATGTTTATGAGAAATAAATAAATTTAAAAGCCAGTTTTGTTACAGGATGTAATGAAATTAAATAGTTTACTGAAATCAACAATACATTAGTTGTGAGACAACAATCCATTATTAAAATGCTTGTCAATGTCATGTGAAACTATGTCATATTCAATTATTGCAGCAAACGAAACAGATGCCTGATGTATAATTCCCTGCAGTGTCAATGAATGTCGGATAATGAATGCAACTCACATAAACATTTCAAACATTATAAAAAAATGTTGAAGCTTACAATTTATATAAATTATTAATTATGCCCATATTTTTAAATACATTTTCTATACATTTTAAAAATAAATTCGTTGATTATATTGTGATTATTTGTAGAATTATTGCTCTCCATGTGATTAAAAAGGAATTTAAGTAATAAATACATGAATATGAATAAAATTTAGATGAAATAAATTAACAATACTACATAACTTTTAGTAACATTAAAATAAATAAAAATGAAAAATAGTAATTTTTTCTGAAAAAAAAGTAAAAAAACTATCATAACCACATATTTTAGTATTTATCTTGCCTTTTTTTTATACAAAAATATTTTAAATTTGCTATTAACTACTACATTTGAAATGAGACTACAACTACATTTGAAATGAGAAATTACATTTAAAACTATATTTAATAACTGCTTATTCCCCTCCTGCGTTCGCTGCGCTTGAAAAATATGTATGACCCAATTTCATAATATACTATTTTTTCACATCTTTAACATATTATCATAGTTTTATTTTCCTTAAATGTTTTACTAACTATAAATAAATTAAAGTTTAATTCAGGGAACATGAAAATAAAATCTTTACATTGCAAAATTCAGTTTTGTAAAGACTTCCACTTGAGCTTGAAGAAACTGAGATTCAAGTCAATCTTACCAATTCATGTATTTAATAGTAAATAAGAAAATGACAAAGTCCTTGGTTTTTTTATAAAAAATATAATTGAACGTAATTACAAAAAGTTAATTATTAAAAGTAAATGACTGTTAATTTACTATAAAAGTTATTATTTAAAGAATAATTTAAGTACGTATAAGTTCATATTTGTTATTTATGATTTATGTTAAGTTATTATTAAAGCTACAGATAAATTAATATTATTAGTTATTAATTATAAAAAGTAAAGTTAGTAAATAGCTATTATTTATCAAAGTCCATTTTTTGGGAAATTCTAGATACAGACATAAATATATTGTATGCAAAAACAAAAAAAGGAATTGGAAAAATAGACCAAATCACATTTGTATATCCTCAAAAATAAAAAAATCTTCATATGTGTGCAAACGTTATGTACCCATATATGTACTTAAATTATTATTTAATTAATAATTCAACTATTAAAAATTGAAATCTATGGGCTCATCTAAAGAATACTAAATACTGATTTTATTTCGATTCAATAATACTAAAAAGTCAACTGATTTCAATAGCTGATAATGCATCCAAAATAGAAGATGCTTATTGATTCATGAAAATCAATTACACTAACAGAAGACGGCGTCTTAAGATGATGCAGCGAAATAAATATTCACTGTCCAGGACAGTGCATTTCTCTTCCGTTCTCTTTCTTGACTCTTTCCCTTTCAGTAACTGCGACAAAGACTAATGATAATGTTCGATTAATTCGTTCGCGTTAGTCTTAGCTTTATCTTCTTTTACTCTCCTATATCATCATCACTGGAACCCATAAACTGGCTGGTAGGGTTTATCAGGCCCAGAAGGCTGTTTCAAGAAGTGCTCGAGCGAGTAGTAAAGGCAAAACATTAAAGCAAAATAGCTAACTGGAGACTGCTGGCTTGGCTCCTATCTATCAACTGCAATTCGATCAGCCGATTTGTTTTATTTCTTGCTCGATCCAGGAGGGGTTCGAAATGCTCTTTTTTTCCAAGCTAATGCGATTCTAATACAACGCAGAGAAGTCCTTTGACAAGAAGCTATAGAACACTTTACATAAACGAGCAGACATTTTGTAATATATCATTTGAGCTGTAGAAGTTGCAAGGGCAATTTTAATGGTATCAAAATACAAATTAGAAAATTGTGAGTTGTGTAAAACATTTATTCAAATAATAATTATGAAATTTTGCAGCATAAGTTATAAGTTTATAGATTTTTTTTGTAATTTTTAAATACTTTTATACTTACTGTTAAATGTCAAACAAAGTTATTGCTATTATCGCCATGTCAGATAATAGTTCGCCAAATGTGGCAACCATTCTTTTTGTAAATTCTGATTTTTGTTTTTGTATTCATTCTTGTTTATGTCTTGTTTGGTCGTGGGCGTTCTATGGGGAGCATCTTGTAATGGAAAGTTTGGAATTGGCAATTAAAGATTTTGGAAAAGAAATGTATTTAATCATTCAGAAAACAAACCAGCACTCGTCGAAAGTTTATTGAAAAAGAAATATATGCAGTCCACTTAGTATTCTACACTTACAACATATTGCTGTTAACTGTTGATATAACCGTTTTTCTTTCGTGAAAACGTGTTAGCGCTCAGAGTTGGTTCTGACGTTGCCTAGCAACGGTGTTATATTTGGAGTCAGCTGTTGTAAATAAAATCCATCTTAGGAAATAAAAAGAAAATGTTGTGTTCTTAAAGTTGTATTATTTAGTAATTATTTGCATTTGATAGTGATAATTATTAAATTTTACATCAAATATCATAAATAACTTATAATTTTCTAATTAATATTTTAATATTATTAAATGTGCCATTACATTATCCGTAATGGTGAACTGTGAATGTGTAAAACTGTGACCAAACAGAAAATTTTCATTTACTTTTTATTAGTTTAGTTTAAAAATACTTCAAAATGAATCAGAGATTTTCTTACGCGAATGATAAAACTCCACAAAGGAAATGACAAAACGTTGGTAAAAATAATTTGCGTCAATATTGCATATTACGAATATTAATATATATTTCAACAAACAGAAAACCTGAGAAAATCAATTATTTTGATGGAATTTAATGTTTTAAGTGCCACATATAATTTACTTTTATGGGACTAATTTAAACTGATGGTGATGTAATGCCTAATTGCTATGCTTGTTGAAACTTGAACCACTTTCTAAGAGATGAAATGGTTTTCAGCAGACATTCTACGCAGTTATTAGAACACAATTTATAAAAAGCATATAACTATTAGTCTAGAATGCTGAATAACATGTAATATTAGAATCTAAACAAACATATTTTGTATTGAAATGTTAGGAAAAATGAATATAAAAGGATATTATGAGATAATATATTAAGAAATTGGAATGTTTGAATGTCAGAAGTTTGTAAATTAAAATATACTGAAAAAAATATGAGTGCATTTATTGAATGATAGATATTCCTATTTCAGGATATTATCTCACTACAAAATAGTCCAACTTAATAATTTTCATCGGCTTTTACGTTATAAAAAGTGCAAATAGATCATTGCAAAAATATTTAGCTCGTACGAATGGATAAACGAGTTGCGTTTCCCTTTATATGTTGTGTGTTTAATTTTCAAATTTAAATGAACAGATGATTTCGTTTCTTTTTTTTTCCATGTAATTCATGTAAATCTTTTAATGTAATTTGGGAAGCATAACGTTTTTGTCACTTTGCAACTTGCCATTTTTATTTAATTAATTTTTGAATAATATTTAAAGAAAAAAAAGGTAAAATTAACAACAATAAAACTAAATACCAAACTTAGAAAATAAGAAGAGAATTAAGCGTCTTTGTAGTTAAAATATAATACAACAAAATAAATTTACAGATGTAATTCTTTTCAGTATCAAAAATTCCAGATATAAAATAGTATATTTTGGAATAAATTAAATTTATAAATTTGATTTAAATCCTTAGTATTGCGATACTAAAATATAAATGTATCATCATAAAAGATATTGATTGTTTGTTTTTCAGGAAATTCTCGAACTAATTGAATATAATTGGGAAATAAATAAACAAAATAATATTCGATAAAAATTTGCAATAACCTAAAACTTTTTTTCATGTATTAGATAAAAATATTTATTCAAATGCTGACATGTATATATAACCTGTTTTTCAACATATTTTACAATTTAAATGCATAAAAAACTTCTAATTGAAGTCCTAGTTTCAGAAAAATAAATTATTACTGTTCTATCGGATAAAGAGCATTAGAAAAAGCAGCGTTCTTTATTCTTCTATGAATCTGCATTGCAATGTGCGAATTATTCAAAACTGCATGTAGTGTCATAAGGAATGAAACCGTGAAAGTGAATCTGTATTCTGTTTTGACAGGTAATTTATTGTCATTTCCTCAGGGGAAGAATTCAGACGAGCTCATCATCATGGCTCAACTATGTCTGGAAGAAAGGGCGGCAAAACTACCCTAAATAAATCTATTTTATTCTACATATTAAAGCAATGTGATTATAAAAAGGACATCAAAAACTGCAGAAAAATCACTGCTTCGATGTTCTGCTTTTAGGATAATGCATTTTCTTCATTTATGGAAGGATGTCATTGTCTGATAAAAAAAGAAGACATTTAGTTAGAAAGTTATGTCATTGAAACTCTTAGAGGGCGATATGATAAATAAAATGAGAACGAGAACACTGATGAAGATGCAGAATTGCAAGTGAAGATTATTCACAAAAAGATATTGAGAGGAACAACTATTTTTTTACCTCTTATCTAATGGCGTTTTGCTGAGGAAATTGATCTTAAGTTTTTTTCTTGAAACTGCGAAGTAAAAGTTTATTAAATGCGATTAACATCTTTATGTGCAGTAAAGATATGAGACATTGTCTTCAAGAACTGTCTCGAAACGGGGCTTTTAACCATTTATTTTATATTTATATCTTGTTTTATGTTCTGACGATAAATAATAATGACTAGAAAATCATTTTAAATGGAGTAAGTTTGTTTATCAAGGAACACCGTAACAAAGAATAAATGTTTTGGATGCCGATAAAAAAGAGAAATATCTGAACAAAAAATATAAAAAATAGTTATCTTCTATTTCACTTAACATAAAAATGTAACTTTACTGATATTGTTTTAATGTTTATGTTAGTCTATTTCAAAAGAGAGAAAATTTTTTTTAAAAGAGGAAGAAGTTCAAATAGAGGTGTTGATGATATAATAAATTTAATAAAAAACGTAGATTTTAATTTTAATAGTTAATAAAGACCAGGATATATGTATATAAACAGTCAGTCATAAAAGTCTACATACACCCTTAAAAATGGGCTTATTTCAAAAATTGATTATATTTCAATTTGGGAAATCCTAACAATCTTTCACTTTTCACTAAAAATTGTGATTTAAATAAAAAAATAAGTTTAAAATTAGCATTTACTGGGAAAGTTTGTCAATATGTAAATATTAGCGCGTCACAAAAGTCTGCATACACTTGATTGGCTGAGAGGAGAAAATTTGTATATCAAGTTTTGTAAAAGCTTACTTAAGGTTGAGGTGGCACGTGTCGTTAGACGTCTGATACCGAAATGCTTAAAATGAGCCAGGGTAAGGAAACATCCTTAGAACTTCGAAATTTGATAGTAAAATTGAAATGTGAAAAGAAATCTTACGCCGAAATCGCCAAAATTGTAAAAAAAGTAGGTCGACTGTGCAAATAATCTACAGAAATTTTGTTAAGCTTGGAAATGTGCTCAGCAAATATCGATGTGGTCGCCCAAGAAAGCTCAATGATCGAGAAACAAGAGCCATAGTAAGAGAAGTCAAGAAAAATCCAAAAATTAGTGCTCCAAAATTAGCGGATCAAATTGCAATAGCAAGTGGAAAGGAGGTACACCCAGAAAATATTCGTAGAATTCTTCGATCAGCCGGCTACAACGGCAGAGTTCCCAGAAGGAAACCCTTCATATCATTTGTGAACCAACAGAAAAGACTTGCCTTTGCTTCTGCACATATTGGCAAGGATTTTGAGTTTTGGAAAACAGTTGTGTTCACTGACGAGAGCAAGTTCAACGTTTTTGGAAGTGACGGCCGTGGCAAAGTTTGGCGGAAAAAGAACACGGAAATGAACCCAGAGAATTTGACTCCAACAGTGAAACACGGTGGAGGTAGTGTGATGGTTTGGGGTGTCATGGCACCAGCTGGAGTTGGCAATCTGATTTCATCACTGGTACTATGGATCGTTTTGGATACTTGAATATTTTGCAAGGCAACCTACTTGAATCAGCCAGAAAATTGGGACTTGGAAACGACTTTGTCTTTCAACAAGACAATGATCCCAAGCACACAGCAAAGATTGTTAAGGAATGGCTGCTCTACAAAACGCCCCAGCAGTTGCATTCACCTCCACAGTCACCAGCCCTTAATCCTATCGAACACATTTGGGAGAAAATCGACAGAAAAATTCGACAACTAACCATAACCAGCGTGGAAACCCTAAAGAAGGCTATGCAGCTGGCTTGGTCTCAAATTTCACCTGAAACAACGAAGAACCTGGTGAATTCGATGCCAAACCGAATGCGTGCAGTCGTTACTTCAAAGGGAGGGCCTACCAAGTATTAACGGCTTATTTATATTTATCCATTGTTCCAAATTGCAGTTTCCTGTCTCTGTATGCAGACTTTCGTGACCACATAATTTAAACCTGACGTTATTTTCGCTATGTTTTATCAAGTATGTTGATAATTTCATTTCTTTTACCTGAGTTATTATTATAAATAATTACGAATATAAAGTTGAATTTACGAAATTAGGAGTTTTGTGTAATACATGAGAAAATCACTGTGTGTACGTAGACTTTTGTGACTGACTGTAGATAGATAGATAGATAGATATTCAAGCAAATTTTTGTACAAATATTCATCTTTGAGAATGTTAAATTTTGAGAAATATAATAAGAATAATGCAAAAATATTGATTTCCGAGAAAAACATTCAAGGTTTTTGTTTTTAATGGTTGGTTGGTTTAAAATTTTATGGCACAGAGTTATACTAAGCCAAACAAGCGTATCTCTATTACAAAACCCAACAAAATTTTTTCTATAAAAGTGACACAAAAAAACCGTTGGTAAAATGATATTTTTTTAATGAAAGTAAATATATATAAAAATGTTTTTAATATATACCAAAATCTCTCCCCTACAATTATTTAAGTAAATAATTTCAGTATCTGACAATAGTGATAAAAGTTATTAGAATATTTCGAAGACTGTAAAATCTTAGTTTATTTTTATTTGTAAAAATAGACTTTCAATAAATAAATGCTTGTAAGTTTAAATTTCATCAATAAAATACTTTACATATACATTTAAAAATTTAGTATTAATATAAGGTAAAATTAACAATTTTATAGTATAATACGATTAATATGTAATTTGAAATATAGTAAAAATTTTGAATATTATCTCTTTCATTAGTCTTCAAAACACAACAGTAAATATTGAATTAGAAAAATAAAAATAAATTTTTAATATACTCTCATTTTAAATTTATATGTAATATTATTTTTAAAAAATCAAAATAACGATAAAACCAAAAAAATGGTAGAAAAATTTGGCGCAGCACTCTATTTATTTATTGTAACTGTTCATAACGGTTTCAATAATAGTAAATAAACTCAAAAATATTTTTAAAAAGTAAAACTTGACTCCTGATGACTCTTAATATTTAATGTGAATATTGAAATAAAGGGATTTTTTTCATCGAAAAATGGTTTAGGAATATCCGTTTAAACACTTTCAAAACAGTCAGAGTATTTAACAAATTAAATATTAATGTTTTTATGTGCTTATTATTATAAAAACAACTATTATAACATCGTAACATATTTCTTAATATGTTCTTATTTAATTAATCAAAAACCTGTTGAAAAGATTATGATCTTTTCAATCGAGGCTACAAAGTATGATAACATTTTAAAGACATATGCTATTGTGGCATTTATTATTTACTATAATGATATTTCTCTTTATTTTAACAATTGTATAGAACGTATAAAAAGTTTTGTAATATTGTTACACGTTTACGCTCTCATAAACATAATTAATAAATCAAGGAAATTATTATTATTGACTAAATTTTAAAATATCTTTATAAATTATTGAAATAAGACTAAAATTTTATGAAAAAACTAAAATTCAAAATATATGTTTTAGAATTTAAATTGATATAAAAATTGAAATTTTCTATAATATAATAAAATTAATCAGTAAACGGAAAAATTGATAATAAGATATACATACTTGGAAATCAAGTAAAATTACGCAATATTTTAAATATTTTTAAACATTTTGACAATTTCTCATGAAATGAATCAATACACAATTGTATTAGTTTCTTTGACTGTATTTATGATTATACATGTTATATAATAAAATTATTATTCATTTAAATAAATAGAAAACTTGCTATTATAGTGAAATTAATCAATATATCAGCTTTCAAAACAAATAAGAATAAATATAATTAAATTGTTTTCCTTCCTTATAAGACATATGTTTTATGTTCAGAATACCAGTTCTCATTTTCACATGTTAAATGAAAGCGCATACAATATAGCTTGTTTTTATGTATCTGAATGATACAAGCTTTCTCAAACATTTATCTGATGCACGCTTTGGAGATGGGAAACTTCTCAGAGCAATCTCAGCTGAATATCTTTGCTGATAGACACTAAAGTTTATTGTGTCACAGACAACTAACCAGCCTATATCTCCTTCACTTTACTATGCTGCTAGTATCTGGTAGAAACAAAGGCAGTGTTATAGTATTCATGGTATTTCGAGGATATATATAATTTTACTTTATATTATGTGGGAAAGCATTTATATTCTGTCCTTTTTTTTATAAATACTGCTTTAGACTTTTGTTATATTAACATTTGATCATCCCAATTAAATTTTATATAAAATTTAATTGTTGTAAGCTCAAAAAAAGATAGTTTGTATTTTTTCACTTAATTTTTTAAGTATTTTGAGATATAATAAATACACATGAATTTAATTTGTTCATTTCAAAAATTACATTTTCTCATCTTTAAGTTATAAATTCGAAATGAGCTGGTCCTTATACTGTTTATAGATTGTAATTAAAAGGAGAAAAAAATTTCACAAGTTTTAATAATGCATTTTAAGAATTTACCGAAATCCATTATTAGAATATTATTTCTTCTAAATGAAGATGTCAAACTAAGATGATTTTATAAAAGGGTTTCTAAAAAAGTATTGATAACATTATTTTGACCTAAGAATTTATTTTCCTATTAAAAATCCAAAGATAGTATTTTTATTAATTCCTATATATTCCAATGAAAATTAAACTGAAATAACAAAATACAGCAGTCATAGAAAAATGACCAAATACAATTTATGTACCATTTCATGTAAATTTGAAATCAAAGTGGTTTTCTTAATATATGTTGTCATTCAAAATTGTATCAGAAAGAAATTGAGTCTTTTGTTACCTTCTATCACATCAGTAATACAAACAAAACATCAAAACTTATCATTTATGCAAAGTCCCTTAGCAAAACTGATGTTTTCAATGTGAAATTCTTTATTTCAAATATAACTAAATTTTAAATGTTGTTAATAAAAGACAAACCAAGTTATAATATTCGGGTATTGTAGTTATAGATTAGCGAAAAATATCAAAATGAGTTTTGCGAATGCATCTCCCAAAACTCAGTTCCTCCTCTTTTACCATGAGATGGTCGAATAAGTGTTAATATAACCTTAGAAATTTAAATTACGCCAAAAGCAAATTAATCCATACATTTGGCGAAATGCTTCAAAGTTATTCAGTAAGGAACAGTCATGTGAAAATTCCTTTCAAAAATACATATCTTATTAACCTTTGATTGGAATAAAAATAATAAATCATATATTTCATAATTTGAAAATTTTAAAATGACTGATATCATGATGAGGAAATTTAAGAACGATTCGTATTATGATGAGGAAATGTAGGAATGATTATGCTTATTATTACGCAGTTTATACCCATTCAAAATGCTTGCTTTTTAAACAATGATGGGTTTATATACCATGCATATTGTTCTAATGAATAGCGATACATGTTTTTGAAATTTATCAACGTGGAACTTCTCTTCTTTGATGAAAATATTCACCAAGAAAACTTTCTATCTTCGCTCTGTGTCTTATGACAATGCTTATACATTCATTATCAGGTATATACTTTCATTTAAAAGTAACAACCTGCATAAGATAAATAAGCAAAATATTCTTGTTTCGTTTGAATTGTGATAAAAATCATGCTGATGCATTAGCTAATATTGTTGATATCATGAACTATTTCTCACTTCTTGTTGATCATAACCGTTAAAGCGGTTTCCAATTGGTGCAATTTCTTACTACTTACAACATTTGTTTTCGAATCGCTCATCTCTGTGCAATTAATCTTTGTTTTTTCTTTCTAGCTTAGTGAACCACACTTTTCTTTATCACGTAGACGATCCTCACTTTACCTGAAGTACAAGAAAAATTAAATGAGATAATGGGATACGGATTACTTTGATTTTGAATTCGGTAAAAGATTCAAAAACGGTTCATTTTAATACAATTCAGCAGGTAACGATTAAAGTCTAATATATATCGTATCTCTCAACTATAAGTGAAGGCGAGACTACATTTTATGAATATCAATACCATATTAATAATGTGATCAGATAATTTTATTTCGTGTTTAATTAGATATAAAAATTTAGTTAGTTTCTACAAACAGTTACCACTGAAGATGCTATAACTCTATATAGCGTCTGCATTTTTTAAGTCGCTGAATTTGATTCTGAGCATGAATAAGGAACATAAATTTTATGTCCAGCATAACATCCAGCCGAAAGACTCCAGAATTTATTGACACTAGAAAAACAGTAATTCAGCTTTAGAGAGCTTAAGTAAGGAAAGTGGTTAGAAAATTTTTTGTTACCTTCTACCAACGTCAATAACATAAAAACAAACTTGGCAAATATGGTGACAAGGTAATCCTTTGGCTACCTTCCAAAAATAAATTCCAATGCATTTTTGAAAGGAAAGATAAATCCAGATATTTTAGCTACACTCAAAGGTTTCTTATTTGAGTGCTTTTATCGGTAGGATTCCCCAAGCCATTACCACAAATATATGCTTTATATATATATATATTTTAAAAATAAAAGAACCTAAGGGAATTTTGAACTGTAATAATTTTTCTAGTTTAAAACACATCAGGTATATATATATCACTTATTGTTATATACATTTCTATTGACAGATTGAAAAAAATTAGTGTTCATTGTAGTTAGGTTGATAAAAGTGCTATATTAGAACAGCGAATTAAATACATTCACTTTGGTGTAAAGGCTATATAATAGTGATATGTACATATATATATATATATTTCATTTTTTATTAATTTAATTTGAAATTATTCATCTGCTTTAAAGTAATACAAGTATATATCATAATATAGTTTATTTTTTGATGGTAATCCTTAAAGTTGAATTACTTGGTGGAGTAATTATGTATTTGAACCTGTTAACTTTATACTCTGGAGAGCATTGGTTATGGAAATGCTTATATGTGAAAACGCCATTGGAGATTTTAATATACATTAAATGAATGAGTATCCATAGTTCTTAAGCTAATAATAAATAATTGTAAGCCATTTAATACAACAAAAAAAAGCCGAATTTAAGCATAAATAAAGATGGAATAAATTATTTTCAAAGAATATATTGATTTTCTGTTATAAATGACAAATAGTTTACAATGGTGCCTCATACAAACATGTATCATATGTTGTTGTATTTTTTTTTCATTTAAAAGTAAAGCAAATTTTTTAGCTATGCTATAATTTCATACAAATTGCATCATAGCACTGAAAATTCATATTTATATCTGTGGGATAGCAAATTCCCAAGACGAAGGTTGTCATCTAATTATGCACAGAAGAAACAAAAGTATTTAAATATACTTGTAATATACTTGTTTTATCAAGCTTGTGATAACTGTTTCTCAAACCACTTTCTTTACTTAAAAAATAATTGTAACTACATTGCTTTTTGCTACTTATTTTATCAAGCTACTCAAAATGTACAAAATTGTTTTGGTGATGGTATGTTTCGAATTGAAAAAACCACATATTTTGAATAATCAAACTTACACAATCAACTCATATTAAAGATATTGATTAAAATAAACCTTTTTTAAAGTAAAATTTGTTGATTATTATGAAGTGGATCAAAATCTTAAAAGTATCATTTAATATATATTTGTTAAAAAAAATACAAGAGCAATTAAAAAATTACTTTTCACTGGACTTTTAATTTCCTTAAAAATAAATCACATCAATGATTTAAATGTGAAAATAAAACAAAAGGAGTTTAAGAAAAAGCGTTTTATAATCAAGAAATTTAATTAGCAAGTAAAGAGGAAGAAGCTTATTAATAAAAAAAGACACCATTTCCCCTCCCATACCTTTGCATGCATATTGGTTCATTAAGTGCTCCAAAATTTAATAAGACTACTTAAGATAAATCTGTTATATCATCATTTTTAATTCTAGCTATCGAAAAACTGTAGTTGCGGTAACATTTACTTTTTACTTTCAATTTTTTTCTCCTCAAAAATGCTTATAATATAAAAAAAAGTTTGTATCAACAAAATCACCTACAGGCTTCAATTGATTTCTCATTTGTGGAATAGAGGTTTCTAAGTATTAATTCAGAGTTCACATTTAACTGTTAACGCTGTTTGTTCTGGTATCCCTTTTCATTAAAGCTTCTTATCCTAATTGGGTTTCTCCACAAAAGAATTTCCGGAGAATTCGTTTAAATTTTTAATTAAGATTGTAGACCCCATACCTCTTCCTTTACCCTTTTCTGCCTCTTGTCATAAAAGAAAGGAAGCTTCGATTTTTCTTCTTAGTACCTTTAGCTTGTGAACTTTTAGTCGTAGAATTGAATTGGCCGTAATTGGAAAGCGGTTTTCCGAGATTTAATTGAAGGCATTTTGTTTTTTTCTGTACGGTCTTCGAGCCTTTTTAAAGTAGGTGTATCTTAGTTAAATTTAGAATTCTCTATCAACACAGCATGCTTCACAACCAACCCTTTTGTTCTAACATGCCAGGATTAATTCAATTTGCTTAATCTGAAATTTCAAAAATGTGACTGGCAGTAATTGAAGGGAATTTTTTTTAGTCATTGTTAGTATGTATTCTCTTTTCAAGAAATGTGCGACATTAATTTCCTCCAATTAATCATTCATTGTGACATTTTCCACATTGTCGGCTGAATACTTTTGTAAAAGATTTTCATTTGGTTATTTTACACTTATAGGAAATGGGTTTCTTTTTTGGAAAACTCTCTTGAAATAGTCGTTGGAGATTTTTACGGAAAGTTTCATATCAGTTTTCTAAGTATAATAGGTTCTGAAATAATATAGTCATTTCTTGATCTCGTGCCATAGAATTCTTTACTTTATAATAGTTCGAAAGTATGCGAAATTATCTAAAATTGAAGCAAAAACACATATTATGAAACACCCAGCATAATATGTATTAAAAAGCAAGTCACAAAGTGAGTTTCGAAATTATTTTAGCTATATAGTATGTAACAATAAAAATAATGGGTCAACTTATTTAAACTCATTTGATGTACAAATAAAGAAATCCATTCAAATGAAACAGATAAAGTAAGAACTAAATTAACTTTCAATGCTTTTAAACCAAACTATTAAAAACGTTTTAATCAAATATGAGAATGTAACACACAACTGGGCCCTCTATTTTTAACAGTATTTTCCTATACTTTAAAACAATAAAAAATAACATTTAATATATATTTATAATTATGATTTCTTACCCCTTGAGGCCACTAAATAAACTAAATAATAAAATAACTTTCAAATATGTGTTTTTTAAATTACAATCGCAGAAATAAGGGAAATTCATCATGATTATATATGTAGTGCATTTCTAATAGGAATTTTTCGTTGAAGACGGAAAACCCTAACGTAGCTTCCCAGAGTATTTGAAATTGCTAATTGTATTGCTTTAAAAACAGTGAATAAACTTAAATGATTTCATCACAATTTATGAATAGCTGAATGAGACTTATTCAAGTCTCCACTTAATTAACTTTAAAATTGTTTTAATTCCATGCGTTTGTAAACTACTTTAAATGTAGTTTAGTCCATGTGTAAACTACTTTTGAAAAGTAAATAAATAATTTCAATTTACCGTTTTTATTTTCCTGAACACGAGGTACACAAAAAAATGGTTTTGATCGGCAAGCAATTTAAATTCCATATTTTGAAGAATTGCTAAGCTTCAGATTTTTACAGAGCAAGAGAAACACATCTGTGGAATTATATATCCTTTTTTACCGTGAAAAAGTTAACTGAAGAACGTTTAGAATTAAATAGATGGAATTTGGTATATGATCTTTTCAACAAATTTGTAGATGATTCTTATTTAAGGAATCATCAAATTCGTAAAGAGGCTGACATTTGCCCATCTATACTTTCGCAAGCAATTTAAATTTGAAATTTTGATCAATCGCTTTGCTTCAGTCTTCACTAAGCTCAAAAAGCACATCTTTGTAATTATTTCTTCCTTTTATTCCCGTGAACAAGCAAACAGAAGGTATTTTTAACTAAACGAATGAAATTTGGTATGTATTCTTTTCAACAAACTTGTAGTTATTTTTCTCACTTTATGAACGAAATTCTCAAATTCTACAAGGAGCTGACGTCTGCTTAAAATACTTTTACAAGCTTTATGATGTGATAATATTAATATACAGTGAATACATTTATTAAATTTAACGTAGTTTTATTACCACAATTTTAGTTCTATGTCAAATTTTAATTTAATGAATCTGAAAATATTCATCCAAAATGCCTATCATGTTTGATGGTATTTATTTATTAACAACCTAACAATTAATTTCCAGGAAACGATCGCTAATAGACCTTTAACTATTACCGCATACTGTAGGCTTAACTATTTTCATAACTACTGTTAGCAAATGAAAGGGAATTAATAATACACAATTACTATAAATTATACCGAAAAATTATGGGAAACCTATTTCCCACGTTGCTTATATACTATGTTGCAGAAAAATATTAATCTGTCTGATGGTTGAAGTCAGAAAAAAATTCATAGTTTAATTTATATGTATCAATAGATATATTGATACATCATGGCGTAATATTTTTGGACCATTCCTTTTAAGATTATTAAGCATAACAATCAATCATTGCATCGTATTTTTGCTTTTTACATATTTAAGAAAAAATTATAATGCATATGTAACAAGTAATGAATCCGTTTTGATTTTTTTTTTCAAACAATATATTTGAACTATTCCGATTTGTTTTCTTGTGTGTTTACAATAAGTGTTATTAATTTATATGTGTTGCTTTAAAACTTTTTAATTCACTAGAATCAATCTATGAAGGCATAATTTTTCTTTCTTCATCAGCTTTAAAATGTTCGGGAGATTACTCAGATTTCATCTCCATTTCTAACGTACTTTGTTATAATCTCCACTTAGATTATTTCAAATTATAAAATATCTTCCTTTTCTTTTCTTCTCTTTTTCTCAATAAAAAGGAAGGGAAAAAGAACTTTGTCAATAGATAGAAAATTGTAGGGAAAATTTCAGCTCAATCCATTTTTGTCTAGTGTTTCACATCCATGACTAATTTGTGTTAGATTAACATACATACAAAGAAAACGAATGGTTTAAAATATTCGGTGTTTGACATAAAATATAAGAATTCTCAGCATAAAATATAAGAACAGAACTATATCGCTTTAAATCAGTAATGGTTCACATAGAAACACTTGTTGTATAAACCAAGGTTTATTCAAGAAATATTTTATTCTCCCTTGGTTGTCTTGATTTTAACTGCATACTGATAGTTTGGCGAAGAGGTGATAATATCTTTTGATGGTATCGAAGGGAATTATCTTTCGTGTGATCACTTGTGCTATTTATTCTACTAATTCAAGTGTGAATCAGACTTGCTCGCTCGTTCTGTTCAGTGAATTGCTTAAAATTGCTTATAAATATCGTAACAGATTGCTTTATGAATTTCCAAGAAAACATGAGCAGATATATGTGGGTGACAAAATCACCTATATAATTCATTTTAAATGCAATCATTATTTATCAGGCGTAATCAACTCTGAGCGATGATACTCTTCTGAATAGAACTGATAACAACAGAATGAAGTAATGACAAGATTTAAAACATGAAATAAATATCTTTGCAATGAATAATTACTTTAAATCTTTGTGGCTTTCCCAATGCATTTTTACGTATCCACGTCAGATAGAGCTGTTTAAGCAGTAAAACTTCTATTACTGTCATTCATTGATAAGCATCGCAATTTGATATAGGGTAAATAATTAGGGTAGATACTGAATTCAAATATTTTTGCATCGATTTCTCCTATACTTGTTTTATTTATTTTTTCATTACATTACAAAAATGCCCTTTTTTTTAAGTATGAACACTTATCTCCATTATCAGTAAATTTAATGACTGCTTTCATTTTTTAATACAATTTTTTACATTCTTTCTCATGTTAAATACTGGTTTTTAAGCAAATGAATGCTAATTGTTATTTTGTTCTAGATATATAACTACACAACTATTATTTCCGGCAGTGAAACAATGGTTTCAGTATAGTACTATCAAACAACTAATACTTGATAGGTTTAATACATTTCTTAAAATTATTCACAGTGATCCCTTGAGAAATAAGTACATTATTTTTATTTCAAACTTAAACGAATACTTTTTTTGTAAAAAAACATTCTAACATATTGCTTTTAATAAATATGATGCATATAAAGCTATGGGAAACACAGAAACTACTTTCTTTTTCTCAAAAGTTGGGCTTTCAAACACATTTATATGAATTCTAAAAATTAATTTTTTTCCTCTCCTAGATTTTTATAAACTGTTTAAATAATACTGTATTGACACGTTTTACAGATTTCGGCCACCATTTATGATTTGCTAAAACTTGAATAATTGAAATAAAATAATTAATTTCAACACTTTAGCGATATGTTTAACGGAGCACATTTATTTAATAATTCATTTAGAAATGTCAGCATAAAGGGTTTTTCTTATCTTGAAACTCACGTCGCCATATTTTACGAAATTAATTAAAATTCCCAGTGGTCTTCTCGCTATTACAAATAAATACATTAATAAGAAATAAGTTATTAATAGCAATCTAAATATATTTACGAAGTTTCTTGACTCTGTTGTAAAACTTCTGTCGGTATTAATAAAGGCATTTCACATCTATATATAACCTTCAAGGCCAAAATAAACGTCTCATCACGTCCCAGCAAATGCATTCTAGGGACAACTACCAAGATTAATCGTTTTGGTAATGTTAATATCGATTTTCAGGAAACAGTGGTTAAAATAGTTGCCGTACATGTTATCGACGTTGTATTGACAGGGCACTTACTGCCGCTTTAATCCTTATCGACGGCTTCCACTCCAATCGACTTCTTTTTCTGATATGTAAAGAACAATTAACGATGCGAGTAATAACGCCACTAAGGTTTATTTTTATGATGGGTAAAGAAGCCGACAAAAAATACCTAGATAAATAATACGCGAATCGATATTCGACAGCGTTACGTTCTATCATTAGCATTCCTGTTTGGGTGTATACCTAGTAAGAAAAGAAACAAGCATAATTGGTATCGCCATAATCCCCCGGTCCAGGAGGAACGAGATAAAGAGATTTATAATCAAATTCAGCCGATCCTTTCTCCGGCTGGTCGCAATTTTCTCTGAAGCCTTAGAGTAATTGATTTTCTACTTCTTTTTCTTCTCTCCATCCTTTCTTTTTTTTCTTTGCATAATCTATTTTTCAAGACTATTTTTGTGCCAGGGAAATAATTATTACCATTCTCATGGCCATGAATGAAATCGTTGGAAGTTTCCAGAATGGTTCCCTATCTACATATGTTCCGCATTCCACGTTTCTTGATGATTCATATTAGAAGTATTAAAGGTTTTCCCCCGTTCTGGTTGTGTTTGGGAAAATTAAATTGAATAGGACGTGCTGCCGAGTGATTTAAAGGTTGAAGATGGGAGACGTTGAAATTATTTTCAACGTAAAGGGACGAAATTCCCGTGAGAATATTTGAATGATATTTTACTGTCAAACATATGGTCCTAATTTCCATTTTGTGTGTTATAGTGGGTCGCCTCAAAAGATAGAAATCGGAGAATACTTCTGTCACAAGTAATTAAAAGCAGGGAATAGGTTATTTAATATGGTTAGTGCAAAATGTGAGAATTAAAAAAAAGATTGTTTTTGGTTTATATATTTAATTTAAACCATAGAAATGTAGATATTTTCTTTTCAAAAGAATAAAATTTTAATATAAGAGGTATTGTGTAGGCAGTTTAGAAAAAAAATAATAATAAGACATCCGTTATAATTATTTACACAAAAATAAAAGTTAAAAAAATAATAGATTTTTTTATTAAATAAATTTTGTTAAAAATAGTAATACTATTATATTTTCTATTCTAGGATTTACGAGATTTCTAATATTGAACTAGTTGTTAATAATCTTAAAATATTTCACTGCATATTCTAGAATAGAGATTCTATATTGTATATATATATATAGAGAGAGAGAGAGAGAAAGAGGAAAAATTCAAAAATATGATAAATATAATTTTCTGTCAAACAGAAATGCAATGTATATTTAATGCATATGTATTTAATTTAAACCATAGAAATGTAGATATTTACTTTTCAAAAGAATAAAATTGTAATATAAGAACTATTGTGTGAGAAGTTTAGAAAAATAATAATGAAACAACAGTTATTGTTATTTATGCAAAAATAAAATAAAAAAGTTCAAAAAGTAATAGATTTTATTATATTAAAGAAATTTTATTAAAAATAGTAATACTATTAAATTTTCAATTCTAAGATTTACAAGATTTCTAATATTAAATTAGTTTTTAATAATCTAAAAATATTTCACTGTATATTCTTGAATAGAGGTTATATATTATATATATATAGATAGAGAGAGAAAGAGGAAAAATTCAAAAATATGATAAATATAATTTTCTGTCAAGCAGAAATGCACTGCCTATCATTTGCGAATTTTTTTTAAAAAAAATGCACGTTTATCTCAGTTTTAAAAAATTAATTATAGTAAGAATTTTTTTTTTTGGTTTAAAATATATTAATCTGAAATAGTGATATCAAAAGGGATGTATTTTCAACATAAAACCACATGAAAAAATAAATAAAAATTAATGAGAAAAAAAGCCCTAACATTCCATAAGATCGGTAATTTTTTTAAAAAATAATCTTTATTTTTTTATTTGCTTCATTGAATAAAGTTAAATATACGTAAAAAGAACAAGTTTGATTTAAAATTCAATTTTATTAAAAATAAATTTAAGTGTTTTTTTACAGTTTTCTTTTTATTGAAATTTTGTTCTTAACACTTTCCCTATACTTTTATATTCTTTTTAGGGTTATCTAATTTGCATAATATATCTTCTAAATTAATATTTATAATAATAATAAAATAATACTTATTGCTTTTGTAGCAAAACAAACAAGCAGTTATAAATTCAAAAATTCTCAAAAAAATATGTCGTTCTACATTTTTCGCACATTCCTTGTAATTGTTTGTTGAATATAATTTAAGAAGGGCTTTTTCTCGAATTACATGCTTTGCCTTAAAAGCATCAACTACTTTAAAACGTTTTCTTTTAAAAAATTGAAGCTGGAGATTATTTAAATAAGAAGATTCTGTATAGATTCTCATTTTTTTTTGGGGGGGGGGGCGAAGTTTAAAGGCTTGAATATTACTTTTGTTTATGTCATTGTTGTCCAAAGAGTCAGAGTTAATATAAATTTGGACAAAAATAAGAGAAATATATGGTACTTTTATGTAAAAATATATACATTATTATATTATAGATTTGATAAATTAAAATAAGTTTAAAAATGAAAAAAGAAATATCTACAACTTCTTTTAAACTATTTAAAATATGATGCATTTATTATATTTATTAATTACAAAATGAAAGATATTTTAGAAAAAAGATAATGAAGCACTGTATTTTAAAACGTAGGGAGCATATCTTTATTTTTTCAAAATCCGAATAAGATTGCATTTAAAGTAGTAGAAAATAGGGAATTTCTTTGTTATTATTATGACAAAGAATTTATTGCCTACTCCTGAATTTTTAAAATAAAATTTTTGGCAAGCATGCTTATGTATGAGACAGAAAGGAAATATTTTTCATATATATGTAAATTAATATTTATTTACAGAATTTATCATGATTTAAATTGTTTTCGTTGATTTTAACTTTGAAGATGGAAATCAAAGTTTTGCAATCTATAATTTAAACTATCATGCTATTTAATCAAAAACTGTATATTATTAAAAATGACAAAATATAATGCGATTATTAAGATCAATAGTTGTAAATATGTTTTGTATTCAAACGACTTTAAAATTTAAATATTTGATTCTCTGAAGTTGCTTTTATAACAATTTTTTGAAGATATAACTTTTTTCAATTTTTATTGCCAAAATCTTTTTGATTTAAAATAATTTATAATCTTAAAAGAATCAAAACAGAAAAATAAGACTTCCTTTCTAAAATGACTAATACGACAAATCTGGAATTACTAAGACCATAAATTAATTTCTAGCTTTAGTAATTTTTTCGTTATTTTATTAAATACTGTTTTTCATCCTTTAAAAATGGCTTCATGGTAAAGTAAACATCAATAATGTATTAATATTCATTTAGAAAATTTCTTAATTACAATTTTTGCTGTAATTATAATTTGATCATTTATTTAAAGTAGTTTGGAAATATAATTTCTGGGAAGAGGGGGTAGTTTCTGAAAAAACAACTATGTTAAAAAAAAACCCTCTATTTTTTTCAAGCATTTTCTTTTAATTCTTCTCCTTCTAGGATTTTATTTATTTTGAGTTTTGAATTTTATATTTGTCAATTTTTAGAGTATATAAATTAATATCAGATTGAACAACGTTTATATGTTTCAAATTAATTGATTGGTATTGACTAAAGTCAGTATATTGATTAACTTCAGGTATATAAGTTATCTTAGTTTTTCAATAATCCAAATTACTATATATCCTTAGTTTAATTTCAATAAAATTCATCTGAGTTTCGAAAAAAATCATTTCTAATTCATGAATGAAGAAAAATAATTTTAAGTAATGAATTATGAAAATAAAGCTACAGAAAACTCCAGGAATTTTTTTTCTTCCTTTCTTAAGGTCTAACAAAATTAAGACATACTGTATTATTAACGTGGGGCTTATTTATGAATCATAATTAGTTGGCACAAAAATAACGTATCCCACAAATCAAATCATAAGTTTTCAAAATATGAATTGAATTATTTAAGAATGTATTTATTGTATCTGAAAGAAAATATTCAATTTTTACTCTATTCACGTGGTTTACTTTTCAATTGTGAATAATGTTCATTAAAACTATTTTCGAATTCAGGTCAATAAATAGATATTTAAAGTTTGAAAAGGAAAGTTTTGGGCCATTTTCGAATTTGTGAAGGTTGATTAGAATATTAATATTAAAAATATAGTTTGAATAAATTATTTTAATTGGTTAGCATAAGTATTTTGATTAGTATTGTGACACTAAATTTAACAACTAATACTAACTACCTGGATTGATGAAATTTTAAAAGAAAATACTGAAAACGAATAATGAATAACTTTGAGTTTTCTCACTTTTATGTATATTATATAAGTTCATATCAAATATGAAATAAATTGGAGTAAGTATCGTTCAATGCTTGCAACAATTTAATTTTTTCTTCTCCTTTGTGGACTTGTGAAAAATAATTCAGATCGCCTTGTTGTTAAGAAACGAAATTCTTTTCACAGAACTACTATTACTTTTTTTATTTTTACTTATCTCTTAACATTTAAATTTAATAAATACAATTGTAAACATAAAAACTGAAAGCAAACGTTCGTTTTGAATGTCAAAGTTCTCATTGAAATAACAAATCATAAAAGAATTTAATTTCGTGCATATTATTTATTTTATCAAAAGGAACAATGCATGAATGAATTTCGAATGCATAGTTCACTTAAATAATGAATTTTCAATGTATTGTGTAACATTTTTTTTGAAATAATGTAATAAAAAATCTGCATCTTAAATGTATGTATGGAATGAAGTTTGAATTATTTTACAGATAGGAAAAAACTAAACTAAACAAAAAGTACAACTTGAACCTTTATTATTAATCTGAATTCATTCTTTCCCATCATCTGCTTTGATTTAAATTCAAAAAAGGTTTCGGTGATATTCGAAGATATATCACATCTTTTATTCGACAGTAAAAAGAAAGATCAGTTTCTTTTTATCATTGGAATTGATTTTTTACTTTTAGAAAAGTTTCAAGTAAAAGAATAGCAAATTATTAAAAGAATGTAAATAAATATAAAGGTGATAATTCTTTATACATGTTTCATGAGAATTATTTATATATGATAATGATTGCGATTCGATCATTTACGATTATGATTACTTAGATTCAACTTACAAATTAATATTAAATATTATTGATTATTGCATGTAGTATGTTTTTTTAAATATAATAACAATGAAAGTTTATTATACAATTTGTAATAAACTACATATTCTATCAAGAAAACAAAGCATGATAATTGTGATTTTCACTATTTAAACTTATACAAAAGTTATAATGTATAATGTCTGTCATAATTGAAACTTAGCAAGTCATGAATTATAATCATGTCTATAAGATCACCAGTAGACAATTCTTTGTTAATAACTTTTGGGATTAGAATAGTTTGAGAGAAGCTCTGAATCATTATCATTGGAGACAGGTGTTTGGAATTATCTTCTTGTTCATTTGACAGCCTTATTACTATGCATTGAAAATTTTGAAATATTCGGTATTACGATCCTAATAGTTCTAATCAATACTCTTGCAAGGCATCTTAAAGACATAAATATCAGTTGTAAATTCAAAACAGAGGAACAATGGTTAATATGCCTATATATTTTTGATAAGCTTTTTCTCTCTTTAGAATTACGTAATTATGACTTCGTAGTATGCACTTTTATAATTATATTTAATTCTAAAGTATAAAGGATGTTTTATACATCTACGGAGAAATGTGACTGTTTATGTGATTATATGTATACACATTTCTTAAGTTTTGTTTTAACCCTACTATGAATATTCTTTTGCATGAGTACGTGATGGTATATTTGCCGTAACGTGCACACATGCTAATTATTAGGAAGTAATCTGTGGAGTGGACAGTATTCTTACATATCACGTATGTACGTTAATATGTTATAAGCTATCATCGCAAATTAAATGTCGCGACTTTGTTGTTATTATTGTTCTTACTTATAAACACTTGTAATTGGACAATCCCCACTGATGATAGTAGATTTTAAGTCGAATGAGCGTCACTTGTTTTTCGAAGTAGCCCCAACTGAGGCCTAGAGTACGACTTAGTTACACACTCATCACATTCGCTTGTCCAGCCTCTTTTTACAGGGGGGGGGGAGACAGAGTCACACATCTCACACATAGCACACAGAAGAGCAACCATGCCCGAACGGGGTTCGAAACCGAGACTGCAAGAATACGAGGAAGATGTACTACCTCTGTGCCGGAGAGCCGGCATGTCACGACTTCTTAACATATGAGTGGGGGATAATTTCTTACTGCAATACTTGGAGCAATGCCCAGAACAATATAAAAATTTATGTAAAATGTATTTTGGGAATTTTAGTACAAGAACAACACCAAGAGCTAATGATTCATTACTCAAAATTTAAAATATGTATTTTGTGTATTTGAAATTTCTAAACTTTTGAAACACATGACAATAGTTTTGTTCATGGAATGGATACTAAACAGTGCAAGCTATAATGGTCCTTTCATTGTGTTAAAATCAAAAAAAATGTTCTAAGATGTAAAAAAATAATTTCATTGAGAAATTTTTAACTGTTCCACTAATAACTAAACTTAAAAAATAATCATGTTTTAAATTATTGTTTAATCATGTTTTAAATTATTTAAATTGACTAAGTAAAACTGCAATATAATTTTAAAAAACATAACACATTTTCCAGAAATGTGATACATAATTAATTAAATGTTATCATAATTTTCACAAAAGTTAATGAACTATTTCATATTCCTAGTCATGTAAAACACATTCCCAATATACAAAAATAGATGAAGATATTTGTGTATTAGCATAATTAATAATACAATAAATCGATTTTTGTAATAATAAAAGTTCTTAAACTGTAATAAAAGTCCCAGAATATTTTATTATTATATGATTAATGTTTTATATCAATCCAATAATAATTATATTTAAATACAATTAATTGTTCTTTAGTATGATAGTAACAAATGAACTTTAATTAAAATGAACAATTTGACATCTCTGAAGAATAATAATTATATATCAGTGAATATTTTATTTAAATCATACTTATATAGTAAGATGCATTGAGCTAAGTAATGTTTTTGTATATATTTTCTATCAAAAAAAATTATGTCGTGCTGAATGGTTCAAGTACAATAAATGTAAGTTATTAGACCCTAATCTGTTTACATTGTCCTTTACCGAAGGTTTATTTTACATCATATTATAAATGATGCTTAACATCATTTAAAAAGGGAGGAATAGAACTAGGTAGCCGCATGTAAAATCGTATTAAAACTTTATCGCTTATGATTTCAATAATAGCGATAGAACCAAAAAATATAGAATGCTCTCAAAAATATTCTCTGATTATTAAAGGAATTATTATTAAAGAAATTATTATTATTTGGGTTAAAGTTTTCTTTAACCCACATATAAAATATTAGTGTTTGGATCAGGCTTTGTAAATAATGATTATTCAAATTTCTATTACACTTTGTAATTGCAGGAACTAATTAAAAACAAGGAAACAAATGGACGCTAGCATAAGTAAAGGATCTCCAATGTTTTTAAACTTTGCAAATAGTGATAGAGTCAAGCACATGAGTGTGTTGTCATTCGTCATATAGTAAAAAAAAACGTGAACACATTTTGAACATTTTATTTCTGTACCATTAAAATTAAATTTTGATACATTTGATACCAAATTTAAATGCATGTTACTTCAAAACCAACAGATTTACGTGCAGTAGAATATAGACACTAACAGGTCTATATTCTACTGCACGTAAATCTGTTGTAAATCTACAGACAGAATTTCTTTAAAATTTCAAATAAATCTGCA
Organism: Argiope argentata; assembly: GCA_026289955.1. NCBI lineage: Eukaryota > Metazoa > Arthropoda > Arachnida > Araneae > Araneidae > Argiope > Argiope argentata. Next base: position 5,396,946 of record JAOUZG010008087.1, on the reverse strand, counting down.
TTTCTAAGACTGATTTAGAAGCTAAATCTGCAAGAGATCCTAATCTTAAATTATTAAATTCAATCCATCTAGCTCTTCATTTTTTTGATGTGTATATTTCTTTTAAGATAAAGTAACTAATAAAACCTATAAGAATAACAAATAAACTAATGTTCTACCAAATGATTTTAATTCTTTTTACATAGAAATCTACAAATTCCGCTGAAATTCTGCTATCTGTTTAATTAAAAATATTTTCCATTTGTTTGCCGGACAGACATATCTATAAAAATATGCCCCTTGAGCGGTGATATTGAAGAATTTAGTTCTATTAAAATTTTGTTAGAGAATATTTTAGCAACAGCAACTTTTTTCCCCTTCATAAGAAGTAATAAGGAATATGATTATCGGTGACAAATCGTGTTTTGACATTTTTGTTATCTTAATTTATTCTTAAATGGATTTTTTTTCAAGTTAAATTCATATGGTATAAGTAGAAACCATATTCTAATACCAATTTAATGAAAATAATAAAAACATTAAGAAAATTTACCTGAATATTTTACAAGCGAATAAAATTAATGAAATGTTGTTTATCTTAACACATTTTGTGCATGATCCCCAGTAATAGATAAACGCACCTTTTCATCGAATAACTCCACAGAGTCATTACTTATTCCTGGCTTATACAAGAATTTTTTTATGTTTTCATCTCTTTTTTTCTCATATCTACAAAACTTCAAGTAGGCTGCTGAAATATTGTCTTAGCGTGCGCAGCATTCCACTCTAGTGTCCTGCCAACTTTTTAGTTTGCGCTAGATCCTTCCTTCCGCATTCCTCGAAATTAAACCTCTCCAATACATTCCTCTCCCCCGTAATCGTCTTTTTGCTTTATTTGTTTGTGTTTTCAAAGCGAGAAGAAGAAAGGAAGCATTTTTTTCTCTCAAGATGTTTATACTAAAATTTGCTGTGAATCGTGCTTGGCCATACGCGCACGATAACACGCAAAAACAAATTTCTTAGTTTGCGTGCGAGTTCCATGACTTCGAATTGTGAGATTAGCTGTTTTTAAGCTCTTTTTTTATAAAAAAATTGTTTAGCACTATGAATGTTCTGATTATTTAAAGAAGAATATTTTTTTTTTAAAAAAAATTATTTATTTAAGCAATATGTTGAATTTTTTAGTATGTAATTCATGTTCAGGTAATATAAAATTGTTGAATTTGTTATTAATTTTTCAGTCACATCGTAATTTTACATAATCATACATATATATTTTCAAATTTGGAATAATATAAATTTCCCTTGAGGTATAAGTCAATTTTTATGAGTAATTTAAATTAAGGTCGGCATTGCTTAGTTGGTAGAGCGTTGAACTCATACTCCTCAGGTTACGGGTTCGAAGCTCTCCAGCCAAAAGATTCCCCGATTGTATGGCGACTGGCGTTCGTTAAATCTATTCATGGTCGCAAAGTCCTCCATGTCGAGCATAATACCACTGGGGGTACTAGGCCAGATGCGATCGTTCTCTTTTCCAGGTCTAAATTATGATATGAGAAGTATGTAAACGGCTTTGCATGAATATAGTCCACCCCCTAAAAAGGATTTTTATGTGTGAGTAGCTATGTCGAGCTCTTGGCTCTAGAGAGCGCTACTTCTAAAACAAAGAGACGTATTTATTAGGCTTATATCATCTGCTGATCGTATCAGCGGTGGCTTGTCCAAGGCAAGTGCCATTAGTCACAACACAACAACAATTTAAATTAATCATTTAGAAAAGATTTTTTGCGATTAAAAATGCAAATGTGTTATATTTTAGTACCTTAAATTAAAATTATAAATTACCTTACTTTTACCGGAGACCTAGCACAGAGGTAGTCCATCTTTCTCAAAATCTGGGGGTCCTGATTTCGAGTCCCGGTTAGGGCATGTCTTTTCTGTGTACTATTTGTGAGGTGTGTAAATGTACCTTCCGGTAAAAAGGGAATGTACAAGCGAGTGTGTATATCTGTGTCATCTTTATATGAGTTAAAGTCATACTTCTGTCCTCTTGTGCTCAGGAGTTCATATTTTCAGAAGCTACTGCACTCCTCTTTCCGTTGTATAGCTGCTACGTTATAATTTTACCTGACACCTTAGACTTCTTTAAGTCATTCTATCTAAATAGGATACTCTAAATCTTATAACATATTATAAAGAATAAATATTTTGTTTGAAACTTGAAGTGCTTACATAATGCATTATTTTTATCCCTTTTTATTAAAATAATAAGCACTGTAGGCCATTGTTACTTCACTATTTTCTTACATGTTATAGCAGAAATTTAAAATTTAGACTAAAAAATATTATACTCTAGATTGCTTATAAAAACAGAAATAAAAGCAATGGTTTATTTAAAAATCGTTAGATGTTTATTCTTCATAGCTTACAAAATGATAAATTGCATTTCTTCTTCAACGTATCACGTTCACACACTCACACAAAAGATATGCCTATGCTTTCAAAACATAAATAGCTTCATTGCATAATCTCTATAAATCCTGCTTATACTTTCACCTATCCGTTCCATCGAACTATGCAACATTTTTTAGAAAACTTATCTGAATAAAATAATACATATTTTTTCAGCAGCGTATATACAATTTTTAGTGCAGTAACATCACGTTCTCATGCATTCAAATCTGTTTCATGAACAGCTGAATACAATTTTTAAAAACACATATATTCCATGCAATATTCTAAGCTACATATCATTCCCTTTGTAATATATTGAACATTTATTTCAGCAGTACTTTCTATACTTTGAACATATCACGAAGTGTTTATTCTTTTTTTAAGTAAACAGTTTTTGAAAATGCATTCGATGTAATTCAGAAAAAATATTAACATTTTGTCGAAATTTTATATTGTTTAATTTTGAAATAAAATGGTATCCTACTAAATTTTTGTTGAATATCAGTCTTTATTTTGTTAGTTAAATATTAAGTATTAATACAAATATATATTTTATTCAAGCCTTTTAGAAATATCAGCACTGAACAGGCATATAGTCACACTAAATTATGATATGAAAAAACTTCTTAACTCTTAATAATATTTTGAAAGGTTGGGTTTGTATTTACAATCATAGTTTTATAATATTAAAATATTACCGTTATAAATAATTATTGTACGTTTATTAATAATTTTATAAAATTTATTTATAATAGCGTCGTTGTTTTAATACATAAAAATTATGGTATCAAGAATTTCAAATAACTCCTTATTATGCTTCCTAAATAAAAAATTGTTGTTATAAAAATGTAAATGTAACTTATTATCTTTTAGAATTTAATATATTCTATTAAAAACCATCTTTTTAAAAAGATATTTCTCTATATTTTGTTAAAAATGTAAGATTTTATAAAAATATAATTTTTGAAATGTATTTTGGTAACAATGTATTTTTTTAACTAAGAATCAATTTACAAAATTTATTAAATATTGTTTTAAATCCTAACTTATTAAGGTTTAATACTTTTCCAAAATGCTTTTGTTAGATAAGCAAACAAAAAATATTTAAATGCAAATAAACAATACATTGTTGCATATCTATTTCTATTGCTTTAAAAGCAACATTTCAGAAATAAAATATTCCTATCTAAGTCTTAAAGTTACTTCGAACTGATTTCCGGAGGTTTCTTTGAATCCTGATATGCATAGATGCGTTCTAAACCTCCGGATTATTGATGCACAGCCTACTTTTCTGTGGTTCCAAGAATTGATTTCCGATCTGTTTTTCTTTTCCTCTCTGAACTGGATTTCACCAATGCAATCTCTGAAATACAAAAAAACTATTTTACCACAATTTGCTTACAGTTGCAAGAATCAATTGACAAAATAATAGGGCAAGAATTAGCTTGGAAAATAAAATATTCCTATGCCATTTTTCTTTTCTCCTGAAAGTTAAAATATGTCTCAAAAAACCACATAAATAGAAGAATTGAAATCTCTTGTTGGCATTTTTTGTTAGATAAATAAAATGCTATCTCTATTTTAAAATTTCGAAAAACTGGAAGAATAATGCATTGCCGTACTAGTTATAGATATAATAGAATTATTCATTTATCATGAATAATTCTATACATTTTCTATGACCATTTAGATAAAATTCATTTAATTATTTAATATTTTTATAATATGGAGTTATGTATTAAAATATTTATTGGTAAATAAATTATTTATTTTGAAAAACAATGGTTGCAAAAAGGCAATCCATTTTCTTTACCTCTAATTTATTTAAATTTTATAGAAATTATTTAATATTTGTTAAATCATGTAGAATTTGATGTGTGCATATTTCAATTTATCATGTCAGAGCATAATTTCTTGAACAGTCTAGAACCAAGTGCTTGTGCAAGTTAAATTATATATTTATTTCATTTTTTTTAATTGAATGAGTCACTTTAATATTTCAGATGATCTAAATAAAACTTTATCTCCCATTTATTGATTAAAAAAATATTACATTTCCTATTTATTTCACTTCATATAATTGCTTGCTCAAAATGACATTCTTCTATGATTAATTTGCTGTAGTCATTAACTTATTTTCTTTAATAAGAGTTTTTGAAAATGCGATGGCAACATGCCATTCAAAACTGAGAGATGCTTTTTGAGATGCTCGTGCAGATAGTAAATTTTTATTTTTACTCTACGGAGTTTTGTTGTCTCCAATAACCTTATCCCAAGAACAGCATCATGTTCTGACATGATAATAAAATGTAAGGGTCTTACTCAAAGAATAATAATGCATCATATTGTTACGTTTTTAGCGTAGCGGTATCGGATTGAATGGACTTTATTTGAGGACAGCACAAACAAATTTATTTACAGCTATTTACAGGTATATACAGGATGACTTGGAAAAGTAAAACTTCAGAAAACACAATTCAGCAATAATCAGTCACTTACAGCGTAAATGCAAGTCTTGCGCACAATAAACACGGTTTGCAAAACAGCTATAGTATAGCACAGCAACAGTCAATCACAGCGAGCTCAATAACACAGCGTTAACAGCAAACGCAAACACAGCTCACTAATAACAAGCGAAAAGCTACAAGTAAGCGAAACGCTTCTCTTCTCAAGAGGAATCCACTTTGAGCGATCAACTCTCAACTAGTTCACTCACTGACTCCTTTTACGGCAACCCGCCTCTTATATAGTCGGGCGAAAGCGTGGCCGTGCTACGGCGGAAGCTCCGAGAGGCTTCGTCGATTAGGGAGAAAAACCTCGGCGCAGCCAGACTTCTCTCGGGGTTACCAGAATATTCCTCCCGCCAAGTCAACTCGGCTGGCGTGGAGCGCCTTGTGACGCGCCGCCAACGTTTTCCCCTCTGGCGAGCGTTAGCGTTCGCCCGTTTGTAACAATATGTTTATCAATGAAATGTTCTATTCTGTCAGAAGTATTATAAGCTATGAATTAAACTGATTTTAAGGAGAGTAAGGAGATGGAGCCTAAGCTATCATCAAAGGAAGTTGTTACTAAGTTTCAGGACAGCAAAAAAGAATTTAACAATATTTCCTTTGTAAGGAATATTCAAGAAACTTTCCAGACATAGGAAGTCCCAAGGACCTCAAGATACGGTCCTTGAACTGTCACCTTGAATTTTTATCATGTCTTCAGACGAGGTCAGCAAGGAGAAACGTGAGTGGTTTTATCAAAACATAAATGTGAATGAAAGACAGTATCAGAACACTTGGAATACCAATAAAGACAACCCTCATTTATTCAGTGTGATGTTCAGCAAATGAGAAATCTATATCTAGATTCTTAAAAGAAAAAAAAATAATAAGAGAATTAGTTTATATAAATACATAGTCTATGAGTTTAAAATATATTTTTATAATCATATTTTAATGAAATATTTTTCATATTGCAATATTATTTTGTATTTCCAAAGGTACGTTATAGAAGTATTTTTCATATTTGTATTCAAGTCGTGAACGATGATAAGAAAAAAGTGTATAATGAAACTGAAAGTATAAAATAAAGCTTCAAAATTTGTTACAATCATTGAAAATGCTTATTTTCTTCTTTATTGGACCATCCTTATCAGGGAAGCAATTAAATTGTATAATTAAATAGATTTTGAGAATTAAATGTAATAAATTCTGAAAATATTTCATTTAACAGAGAAATTTCTTACAAACAATAATTTCCCATTTTTAAGAATTTATTACATTTAATTCTCAAAATCAATGTCATTATACAATTTCAATAAATGAAACTTTTTGAAATAATGTGCAACTGATGATTGTTTTGAATTCCTTAAATTCTGTTTTATCATAGTTGCTATACGAAAAATATTAAATAGAATTTCATTAAGATTGAAAATAATCTTTTACAAAAATAACACCAATATTGGAATTTCTCGGTCGAAACACTTAGAATTTCTCTTTTTCAAACAAGAAAAAAAAATTATTTTTGCTCTACAGTATAAAAATATAGAAATTAAAAACATGTGTTTGTGTGTGTCGCTACATAAAATTTATGATTTTTGGATTAAAACTAGAATTTACAGAAAATATCTATAGTTAATTGATTAGAGTTCTTATAATCATACCAGAAATCGTTGAATATAAAATATAATCAAACCAGAAATCGTTGAATTGAAGGAATATAAAATTGATATATATATACGCTAGATCAATTTATTATCTTATTTTGTGAAATTAAGCCTAGTTTTGGAGCATTAGAAATGAAACTAATTAAAATTTAAATTAAATAGTAAAAAGTTTAAATTAAAAGTAAAAATTATGTATTATACAAAATGAAGATTGCATATGAAACAGAAAGCAAATTTTTCTGAAGTGCAAAAATGTTAAAATGTTATTTACCTACAACAAGAAAGGGGAATCAAATTTGTTATCCTCAATTTAGAATTTTTTGGAATCTATATGAAATATTTTTTTTCTTCCAATATACATATTTTTATCTTTTCAAATCACCCTTTCGATTAATGTCATTAATTTTCCTTATTGCTTTTATTACGCACATATTTGTGAACTAACCAAAATTTTACTTTTCTGGGCCAAATAAATCATTTCACTCAGGTATAATTCATATCCATCGATTCCTACATTGGATATAAGTACCTGAGATTCTTCCTTTTTTTAGTCTTGTGCATCTGATCATAAAGTCATGCAGAAGTATAACAGGAACTTAATTAGAGACCGTTACTTTGTAGAATTCAAATGTTGAAAAGCCATACATTCATTTAGAGGCTCTAGAAAATCAAAATATTGCGCTTACATGATTAAATTAATGTAATTAGTTAAGTAATTCTGTAGATAAAAGCTCTTTTGATGCAACGAAAAAAATTCTTTACAGTTTGATTCGAGAAAAATTAATAAATACCTGGAAAACGAGTTGTTACAAAATTCTCTGCAAATACTTAATTAAAACCACTATAAATTAGAGATAAGATGGATAATGCATGGATTTTACTAATTTTCTCTCTACATCTCCAAAATTTACTTAAGATTAACTAAACCATTTATCTTAATTTACTAGAGATTACCATTTTAACAGGAACTAAACAATGTAATGGGTTTAAAAATTACTTTATTCTTACAAACCTTACAAATAATTGTATATTTTATCAGAGAGGCTTCTAATCACGTTTTGGATTTTAAAGAGGTATATGGATTTTTAAATAAAGATTTCTGGCCAAAAATAGTTTCTACAGTTTCAAGCAAAATCTCACAATCACGCCTATAGCCATCCAGGTAGAAAGAAAAAAAATATAATGATAAAATGCATTATCTATAATCTTATTTAATAAAATTCTTTTTAAATTAAAATTTTAATGATTTTCCTCCAAAAATACGCCTCATATCGAAAAATAGAAAATGCTGAATCCAGTGAAAAGATTTGAATTCGGAAATGGGTTTAATTTGCATGGTTACAAGAAATCTTTCAGATAAAATACAGACTATAACTAATTGAAACCTAAAATAATATAACTTAATCTCGTGAAAAGAAATATAATATTATTTCTAATCTACTTTTATTCATACTTTTTACTAATCTTTTTATTCATAATTTTAGTTTTTTGAGAGTGAAAACTTGATTTTTATTCATTTCTGAAAAGGTTTAAAAATCTGCGTTAGGCTTATTCTGTGGGGCATAAATATTTTTTTTTGAATTGGAATAAAATGTTGTTATAAACATATGAACTATTGTGACCGTTTTTTTTTATTCAATTCAAACTTTAAATTTACAAAAAATGCAAAACTTAATTAAACATTACTGCAAATAAAATAAATAGACACATTTACTCTAAAACCTAAGACAGAATGTGGACTCTAATAAGATAAATACTTTTAATAGTTACCTTATTTCTTATTGAGGCACAAATAGACATTTCTATTGATGTGATATAGGGTACTTACTTATTAGACCATCGATCTTTATCTTCAAATTTGAAGGTTTCGCCAATGAGTAGCTAAAACACCAATAATGGCAAAAAAATAAACACCATTGTTTTAAAAATTGTTTAAATCTTAACTGTATTTCGCCATTTGGTTGGTTTCGATGGTTTATTGCTAAATTTGAATTGTCGCCACTGAGTTACTAAACCATTGGCGTAGACGGTCTCATACGTAATTACCCAATATGGCTGCATAAATATACAACCTAAAGTAAACCGTCCATAACGTGAATACATTTCTTTTTAAATTTATTCATTATTTACTGATTCTTTTAAAAACTCGTTTAAAGCACCATTTTTTATTTAAATAAAGTTGTTATTACTTATGACACTTATAATGGACAAGCACCCCGCTGATACAACAGCAGGTTTAAGCCGAAACGAGCGCCTTTTGTTTTTGAAGTAGCGCCAACTAGGATAAAGAGCACGACTTAACAACCAACTCACCACATTTGTTTGCACAACCCCTTTTTACAGGGAGACACAGTCACACATCTCACATAGAAGAACAACCATGCTTGATCCCGGGACTCCCAATACTAGAGGAAGGCATTTAAATATAGTGATTATATCAATTAGTGCAAAGTATAGAAAACATTGTGTTTTTATTAAATTGGAAATCAACTCTTTCCCTTTATTTACTTTTCATCCTGTACATTAAAACATCAAAAATAAATCTCATAAATATATTTTTTTCAAATATTTTTCACACTCTTCAAAAAAAATCTAACCTTTGAAATGCAAAACGAGATTGAGTGTGAAAGGTACTTTTACGCTTCAAATCTGAACTACATCGTGGCCTGTGGGTGAACCTACAAGTTCTTAAAAAATGCTCACTTTATGGAAAAATCTTCCAATAGAGCTGGGTAAAAAGTTGGAAAATACCAGTTCCAAACCTTCATGTATTTTTTTTTCTTTGGACCTTTCAAAGTGGATTATGTTGAGAAGCTTGCATTACCAGACCTTTTATGGAATGGCATGCTATCGACCGAATGATTCGGGTCGATTTTTGATCCGACACTTTGCACCTAGATATGAATATTTCTTCGGGGTGCTTTTGGAATAAACTCTGAAAGGATGGAAATGTTTCATATTCTTTGGATGAGGAAAAGTTTAGTTTTATTTTTCAATCTGAATGAATCAAAATACTGGACATTCTTTTGGTGTCGCCCACAAAATATGGCGCAGTTTTTTTTTTCTTTTTTTGTAGGTCATTCCCATGTGTGTACTTTCATATAAATATTTCATTTTTAACGTGTGATAAAATTTAGTTTTCAATATGAATGAATCAAAATATTGAAAGATTTTTGGTCGTGTACACAAAATATGGTTTAGTTTTGATTTTTTTGTTGGTCATTCGCATGTGTGCACTTTAGTATAAATATTTCAATTTTAACCAGTGACAAAAGTAATATTTCGATATGAATGAATAAAAATACTGACAAATTTTTGGTCGCGTTCACAAAATATGGTCCAGTTTTTAAATCTTGGTGGATATTCCCATGTATATACTTTCAAAAAATATTTCAATTTTAATATGTGACAAACGTAATTTTTCATTTTGAATGAATTAAAATACTCTGCATTTTTGGTCGCGTTTACAAAATATGGTATAGCTTTTGATTTCTTGGGGGATATTTCCATATATGCACTTACATATAAAGATTTCTTTTTTCACGAGTGCCAAACGCATTTTTTCAATCTGAAGGAATCAAAATACTGAAAAATGTTTGATCGTGCCTACAAAATATGATTCAGTTTTTGATTTCTTGGGGAGTCATTTCCATTTGTGTATTTTCATATAAAGATTTCAATTTTTACCTATGATAAACGTAATTTTTCAATCTGTATGAATTAAAATACTGAAAAATTTTTGGTTGAGCACACAAAATATGATTTATTTATTTATTTTTTTGCTGGTCATTCCCATGTGTGTACTTTCATATAAATATTTCCCTTTTAACGTGTGATAAAAGCAATTTTTCAATTTGAATGAATCTAAATACTGAAAATTTTTTAGTTGAGTAAACACAAAATTGTTCAGTTTTTGATTTTTTTTTGGGGGGGGGTATCATTCTCACGTGTGTACTTTCATATAAATGTTTCGGTTTTAACGTGTGATAAACGCAGTTTTTAAATCTGAATGAATCAAAATATTGATTTTTTTTGTATCTAACACAAATTATGGTTCTGTTTTCGATTTTTTTACCACCCCATGTGTATACGTCCATAAAGATATTTCATTTTTAACGTGTGTCAAACGCAATTTAACCATTGTGTCACTGCTCCTTTTCGTTTAGTATACAAGTATTAACTCAAATTAGAATCCATACAAATTGTTTCTTGCACCTATGAGTTATTTCAAAACTTTGATAATGTCATCAATATGTTTAAATCTTGTTATCAAACAAAACGGAATTGCAACCATATTGAAATAACATTAGTAGATATACTCATGGTATTTTAATTCTGATGCAATGATTTAAATACTATAAAGCTAAAATAACCCATGTAAACCAAGACTTTATGGAAGAAAAAGAAAAAGCAAAAGGTATTAAAGCAATAACAAAAAAAATATTTAGCATTTTGCTTGGAGATTGCGAGTAAAGAAGTATGTGGTATAATATTTTTTCATATGTAAACCACTTTTTTAAAAATTATAAATAACCCTTTGTATTTTATATTTTTAATGTATCCCATTGAAGAAGATATTTTCAAAACAAGTCCACAATTTGATTGGACATATAGATTCTCATGTTAAAATTGCATTTTTAAATTTCTGTATTCATGTCGCTAATGTATATTCGTGTGTATAGTTAGGAATGGAGGCCTTTGAATTTATAATTGTCCAAAGTCTAACTATCTCTAAACTACAAAGATTTCCTTAAACATAAATTATGTATAAGAGAATCTAAGAAGTCTTTGTCTTTTATTTAAAGAACAGCTGTGAACATTTAAGAATAGGATAAGAAAATCAAAGTTGTGCATGTTTAAAAAGTTGCATATAAATTTTCCATTGCATGTATCTCATTGTAACATTGTAGAATCTACTTCATAAAAAATTCTAATATTTTTACATTTAGAAATATATATATGTATATATATTTAAAAATGTCTTTACAACTGTCCAAATAATAGGTAAAGCAAATAATGGAAATAATAGTTATAGTTATCTATTATTGAAACATGTTATCTTACGATTCCAAGTGATAGTGGAAAAGTATGGTCGTCATATTGTACATGTTTCGTTGCAATTAAATTTGTCAAAAATAAGCTGAATGTGTAATTCATTTAAAAACCTTCCTCCTGCTGGCGAAAATTTGGACTATTTTTTTTTAAATTCTCTCAAGCATATTCTCTTCCATTCATTATAGACTATGAAAAATTTCTTAACTTTCGGAACAATAGTTTCATCTGTAAATAACTCTAAAAAAGGATGGTTTGATTATGGACACCCTGTATATTAAATATTCAATTACAAAGAGTATAAATGATTCTAAAAATAATTATTTACTCTATTATTAATTTCATCTCAAACCGTTATTCGTAGATTTTCAAATTCATTAAAACCATCATACAGTAAAAAAAAAACTTTATTTTTTATTTAAAAAAACTTTTATTCATTTAATAAAGATTGATTCATACAATATTCGTCATTAAAAAAGAAACAAATCAGTAATTATTATAATTTGCGGCTATTTAATCTAAATAAGAATCTATTACTTCAATTTGTTTTGAAACTCATTACGAGCGAAATTTCTAATATTGTAGTTTCTTTTACTTCTGATATTCTGACATTTTCACACTTCGCAATCTAAATGAAGAACCTTGCGTCGAAATATATAAAAATATAAGAGGAATGATTTAGTGGAAAATGTTTCCAAATGATAGCCCATTGACATCACATCTCAAAAATTCAACAACAAATTCTTGTCTACATGCCGTGAAATTGCTTTATAGACTTTTTGGCGTTAATTATCGGGTATATTGATTTTCTGGATTCCATCCAGCAATTTCTCTGTTTTCTCCAATTTTATCGATTTAGCATTCTTTATCAATCTCTGAGGCATCCAATTAAAAAGTTACCACTGATATTAACTAGTTATAATCAGTTTAAGCTTTATGTAAAGATTTATTATCTACAAAGTCAAGATTAATAATAAGTTTTTGTTATTTTTATTAATGGGAAAATTAGAAGTTTATCTTCTGTTAGAAATAGTAATTAGAAATATATTTTGGAAATGCAAAAAAATATATATTTGGTTTTTAATTAGAATATAATAAAAAATAAAATAATTGAATTTGATCTAAATAACAAGTAAATAAAATTACATAACTTTTTATAATTAATTAAACATTTAATTTTAAAATTAATAGTTTCTTTTAAAATTTTAAGATTTTATGATGATTGTGCTTTTTACAGTTATAAAAAACTGTTTTTCTTGAATTTAATTATAAGGAAACTTAAAATTATAAAATACTTTATGAATAACAGTAATGAAGTATAACTAGTTAAAAATTTTTCCAATAATTCTTTTCTGTCTGAAGTAATCCTACTTCTTCAGTATGATATGTTTTTACTCTATATTTTTCGTAAAGAATCCTCAAAAAGGAGATAGTCGAATTAACGTAGATAAATTAATCATTAATATCTTTCTTACAAATGTACATAAATTTTTAAATACATATTTTTACCTTTAAATGTTTAGAATTGTTTTAATCATCAAACATTTTTAAAAAAATTCACTAATCTATCAAGCTATTGTTAACGTGTAAGTGCAAAAATTTAAAACATTTTGATCAAATATTGTTTTTTTTTCTTTGCAAACAGAATTTTCAAATGAAATTAATAAAAAAATTAAAATACAAAAATTAAAATCTATAAATATTACGATAAAATGGGTGCATAGATAACAGTTATTATTATCATATTTTTAAATATTTCTGATTTAAATTATCAAAAAGTGAAAACTTTTTAGGAAAAAAATTACTTATTGAAGTTTGTTATTAATATATTTAAGAAATTAATCATAATTTTAATCAGTAAAGCCTAATTATTTTATTTTAACTTCAATTCTTATTGTTGTAAATTGTTTGAATTGGATATAAGTCAAATAAAACATCTGGAACAGGTAAAGCTTCAATAAAAATTATTTTAATGTCCTTAGGAATGTATTTTAATGACAAAATGCTCTCTATATAACAAACCTGTATGGTAAAGGTGGTTTTAAATATTATTTTTGTAATTGAAATATTTTATTAAATATTCAGTATGGAATTAATTTACATTACAATTAGGAATAAGGAACTCAAAATTAAATTAATTTTTAATTTTATTCAATAAAATAAATTGTTTGATGCAACTTCTATTCCTTGATGTTCATACAATTTCATTTATAAAAATTAGAATGTGTAAAGATTTATGCTAAAGCCTTTAAATTATTTTCAAAAAAATTTCAAATTAGATGGGTAGAGCTCTTAGAATATATGGATAAAATTTCTTTTTATTTTCTTATTCATTAACAGCCCTTCACCCTATCGGACAATAATTTTTTTCATGTTTTTAATAATAATTTCACAAATAGTTGACCATTTTTTTTAAAAAAAATACTTACTTGAAACTGCAACCCAGTGAAAACCACCAGGTTGAGAAACTCGATTTAGAAGATTAATATTTACATCCTCTGAAATTCAGTTTTCTCAAAACAAAAGGAATTTTGGTCATTGGTTTCATTTTTGGAACACTTCTACTAGTGAAAAAACATGTTTATTTTTTCTTCCTCAAATTCTTATAAGAAATGGAAACTGCCTGCATATAAACCCTTCTAATAATATCTGGACTAAGATAAGTTTGTAAAAAATAATCGGGATTATAACTAGTCACTTATAAAATTCTCATTTTTGATTTCTACATGATTAAATATATCTTGACTATGTTCTTACGTAACTTTCAAGAATAAAAATGGTTAACTTTTGAAACTTTTCTCTTTATTAAATCGACTTTTTTTTTCTATAAATGTACTGTTTTCAACAGAAAACAAAAAATGTCTATGCTGGACAGAAAGTCACATGTTTAAAAAAAATAGAAGTTCCTCTTCAGCAAGTTGAATCGAGTTACATATCTGGTACCGAAAATGGTTTAAATCTGTCATCAAGGATGTTTGAAACGAAGAATATTAAATTTTTCGTAAAGGGTGGACAAAACTTCCTCGAGTCAGATCGAAAGTAACCTTACTATCACTTAGAGATTTAATATCTGTCTTTTAATAAAAACCGAAACACTTGTCCTCTTTATTCCAAGCCGGTATGTGACCGCTAGAAGCGGTTAACTTTCTTATTATTCACCAACTTCAAGGGAGCGAAAATTTTCTGAAAGGATGGCTGCAGTCTTCTAAGGAAATGAAGGCCAGTTGAATTACTGTGGAAGAAATAAGCAGCTGTGACAGAACTTTCAAATTTTTGTTTCAGGATGTCAATCAACTCAAGTGTCAAGAAAGTTCAAAATCATTTTAAATAAAGAGAGAAATTTCATTTATTAATAGAATTTCGTTTAACTTTTTTTTTGTATTTTCTACTTTTGTATTCGTAGAATGGAGATATGAAGTTTATTAAATATGTCTTAAATGAGATTTTTTTTTCAATGTAAAAGTTATGTTTCAAATGAAATCCACATAATTAGTATTTTTTAAATGTTAAAAACTATTCCTGACATATTTATCATAAACTCTATTTCTTATAAAGAACTATAGCTACATATACAAAATTAAACGAACAACAGTATTTGAAATTTACGTTTTTAAAGATATCAAATGTCCGATAGTATAAAAAATGAAAAAAAAAAACATTTAGAAAAATTGATTTTGGCTTTAAAAATTATTTTGAGTTATTTTGAAATCAATTATTTGTCATATGAAATATTTTATTAAATATCTCTTTTTTGTGGACATATTATTCACATTTTCAAAAATAATTAGATCAATACTCTTTTTGGCGAAAAATTTCCAAATAAATTATAAAGGAGAGCCTTTTAAGATTTATTATAAAAGTTTCATGCTATAAAAATGTATTTTCATTACTTAAAGGAATCCATCCTTTAATCTGCTATAAACAAATTCAATATAACTAAATTGAATTCCAATAAATGGGCTCATATTCAAGAAGTATCGTCATGAAAGTAGTCTTGTTTTTTGAGAACATTATACGCTAAGCTATGCATATGTATATCTTACAGATATATTATTTTCATTCTTGCAGTTTTCAGCATTATACTTAAATCTCGCAGTATTCATAGAGATATTTTATAAAAAGAATTGGGAATATTGTTAAAATTACGTTACTGGGTCTATAGATTTAATGCTAATTTAATATATTTACATTTTTTTCATGGAGATTTTTTTTGACGAATAAACTTTTAAAGCAAAATAATTTCAGGAATTTTTATTTATATATATTCAATATGCATATTCCTAGCTTATTAGTAATTTCACATCTAATTTAATATTTCCAAATAAAATGATGAATTAAAAAGCAAAGAATTAATTTTCGGGTGGTTTGAGTTTGTAAAAATATTAATAAAAAATCACATGTAATATTAATAAAAAATCACATTAATTTTTACTTGCCTACTTTTATTTTTGATAAATAATGATAAAATTATAATTGACATATTAGGACTGTCAATTATATATTGAAAAATATTAATTTGTTATTAGTTAATGACCATTTAAAGAAATGTATATTGTCGTCGTCCTGGCTCTGAGGTAACGAGTCTTTCTCGTGATCAGGGCGTACCAGATTGCAGTCCCAGTTAAGACATAGTTGTTCTTCTGTGTTCTATCTTTGAGGAATGTGATTTTCTCCATTGTAAAAATAGGCTATACAAAAGAATGTGATGAGTGTATACACACACATTCTTTTGTATAGCCATATTATTAGCCATAGTTGGTGCTACCTCATACAAGAGACGCTTATTTCGGTTTAATGCATCAGCGAGATTGTCCATGACAAGTGCCATAAGTAACAATAACACAACAACAGAAATGTTTATCAGTCTTCTACCAAAACTGAACAAATAATGAAGGATCACATCTGAATTTGTTTATTGGTACTATCATCTCCTTCTTTAAATTTTTCACTAGTAAATTTTTTAATGATTTAATATGGTGTACAGAAGCAAATTTCAAATTTTGTGATATTTAGGTTTAATTGAATTAATTAGTTTTTAATTGTCTATTTGTTATTTTTTTGAAATACTAGAGCATCAAAAATAATTCGATATAACTGGATGAAAATTTAAAAATATACGCATAATTTATAACAGTTCATGCATTAATTCAAATGAAATGATATCAGAATATTTAAATCAATTATAGCTTTTTTTCCGACTAGAAATGCTATAACTGATTAACAAAACTAGCTATTTAGAAATCACCTATCACTCCACTCTTAGTGTGGACATAAAATTTTATTTTAATTGGACCAATATCAATTATGTTTTACTTTTTTATCAAAAAAATCAATATATTCCTTATTGTTTTAAAACGAATTTTTCAAATAGGATTATTTATTAATTTATTATTATTATTTATTTAACACAAACATTAAAACGAATTGCAATTCTATAGAATAGCATTACCTGCGCCATAGTATTCAAGTGCTTTGAAAATATAGAGAAAACTAATCTTATTTACACAATAAATAGACTTTCTCTAGAAGTTTCAATAAATTTATATTTTTAAGTTGTGTTTTTACCGATAAAATATAAAGCATTCACTCTATCAGAAACAACCTGGTAATGATTCATTTCACATCACTTCTGTCTATTTGATCCTACAAGAATTCGTTTTAGAATGTCATCCGAGACGGTGTTTTCTTTGAATTTACAAGCAGATTTGTTGTGGGAACGTGACATCTGGAGTTAAGCCTGTATATCCATCACACGACTGTGAGGCGAAACATGTTGAAAAATAGATTCTTTCTATACACATTGCAAATTTCATAGGTTTGGACTGACATATGTAGTCTTTCTTCGTTTAGTTTAGGAAAATATTTTCATGCCAGTTGTGCAGTCAATGTGTAAATGCAATTTAATGCAATGAAGCAAATAGATTTTTAAGCAGTTTTTTTTTTCGAGTTTTACTGATAATCTAAGCTTTGCATTTTAAAGGATTGTGTTCTCTAAAACGATGTTAACAAGATTAAGAAAAATATTTTTCTTCTAAATGCAAGAGACAAGAGTTATTTTTTGTGGATTTTTTAAAGACTAAACTATATACTCTGGTGTATATTATTTAGACTTAAGATATATACAAAACTCAATTAAGTGCCCTTATATATACGTATTAAATTATAATTATACTATCATAATCATTGTTGATATATTATTTTTAATTTGATTTTACACATTGAAAGAAGTCCGTTTGTTATTATTTTTTGTTGTTGTTTCTTATGGCACTTGCAATTGACAATCTAGATGAGGTAGTCAGCGATTGAAGCCTAATCAGCATTTCTTAATTTATAGTAGCGCCAGCTAGGACCAAAAGAACGACTTTTGGTATTCAATCACCATACAGCTGACAGATAGAACATAGAAACTTGTTCTATTCTGTGTTACCTTGGTATTGCCACACCTTACAGATAGAACACAAAAGAACAACCATGCCCAAACCAAGACTCGAACTCAAGATGCCCAGATGACAAGGAAGACGCACTACCCCCTATGATAGAATGCCGGAGTACTCCATCTGTTCATCAAACATTAATTAAATAATATTCACATAACAAATTTCATAAACAAATCAATTTCAGAGAATGGTGACGAATGATATGCATTGAAATTATGAAAATTATTTAAAAATATGTGATAATTATTTATTCTCAGTTCGTTTTCCTCTAAACAAAAGTTCGAATTTGTACTAGATTATATAATATACCCTGAAATATTTGACCTTTTAAAAGGGAGTTATAAGTTATACATTAGAAGTGTGTTGAATGTTGTTTAATGTAATATACATGACTTGCAATACAATTTAAGTTGAGCTATTCATGAACAATAATTTAGCTTTTTTGTGTTTTCGAAGTTTACAGTGTTAAGGTTATGATGATATTAAGGGGTAAAAGAATTATATGAAATGTGAGTACAAGAAAATGATAATAATGTATTTTATTTAATTACTAGCCGCCTTTGGCGACCAGCCGGTTCGCCAATATTAATGCCGACTAAAGGGTTAAATCAATTTTTTTACATAAAAGTTGGTTTCATAATAAGTTTTTCGGCAAAATATTTTTAAGCTTCAAATTTCGATAATCATGTAATTCACTTATACTATTATGTAGGCCTTAAGCAGTCCTGATCTTTGAACTCCGCATCTCTCTTTGCTTTTCAATCAGTGTAGGTAAAATTCACTTTTAAATTAAACTGAAAATGATGGAAGAGCATTTAATATAAAGAAATTTTTACTCAATCCTAGCATGTCTTTAAATAAAACTAAGAACTGAAAGCAGAGTAGTCCGACATTGAAGTTTTAGGTTCAATAAACAAATTGAAACATCATAATTGTTTTTTATATTTTATAAGATCTCAAGGAATAATTCAGCAAAATTTTCACGGGTTAATTGAAACCTTCAGTTTTTAATTTTATTTTTAGATGTATATAAATGCTCTCAATAATAACATTTTTTAGGTTTATAAACATATATTAAAATTATGGTTTAAATTCCTTTGGACTTATAAATTCATATTTGTAAAATATTATTAATATTCCAACTTCTAAATAAATAAATAAGCATTTCTATCTTCTTCAAATCTAGCTGATTTATTCAGTTCTGAATATTGCAAGTTTAGAACAATTATCATTATCATAATCTAGACCAATTATTCTAGAGAATTATTCTAGAAGATTGGCTTCTTTGATATCTTGATAAAGTGATCTAAAATCGCCAGTTTATATCGAATATTTATATTAAAATTTTCATAGATCTATCAGCTTTGATGATTGATTTAGTTGATTGGAATGCCACTTTTTTATTTAAGGACTTATTGTTTTAAGAATATTTTGTTAAATATGATTCATTGAGCAGATGATGTATGTAAAAATTTAATTCATCAGCATTTTTTCCCTTAATCTATAATTATATATTTCACTTGGACCAATTGCTAAGAGATTTATGTCTCTCCCCAAAAAATTAAGAAATTAGATGCTGGGCTTCTATTACAGAAGATGCCTTGTAGATTTTAAGCCATATTTGCCTTAAATAAAATTGTTTAATTGGATTAGTAATATATGTATAGTAAAATATCATAGAAAACGTTTCCATCCATTTATTTTCCAAAAATATCATGTTTCATATTTGTTTCATTTTATACAGACACGTTCCGAAAATGACATTTTTATATGTTTAATTTGGAATGATAGTTGATTTATTTTTCCTCATGTGAGAACAGGATATTATTTTGTTTAGAAAGTTTTGATGTCTCCGAAATATGCGGGCAAAAAATATTTTTATCTGCTTATACAAATTTTGCATTACTAATTATTACGTATGCTTGTTTGAAAGAAGATGCGTTTTCAAATAGCTGACCTGCTTTTACCAATATAGCTTTACTTATGCTTCGTTGAAAAGAGATGCATTTTTATTTCGCGTGATTCATTAAAATGCGGAGATAAATTACAATCACGAAGGCGAATTCTTTGATTTGCACAAAATATCTTCTTCACATAAGTAAAAGTAACAATTCAAAACATGTTTTATTGTTTTAAAAATTAATATTGTTTTAAAAATTAAAAACAAATAATGCAAGAATATTTTACTACTAATGATTATCAATTGCTTTTTGTTCCTCGTTTCTTTGAAATGACGTCATTTTCAAAGTTCGTTTAAGATTTCTTGCTTTTATGTAATTAATCTCGCTCTCAGAAGATTATTGTTTGGTTCTTTTCTAAAAATTCTTTTTCAGTTTTAACTGTCGCACTTTTGTAATATATTTTTACTTTGTATTTTTTACTTTAATTCTTTAATGGAATAGTTAATTTTGTTATTGCAAACGATCAAGAAAAATTCTCTTACATTTACGGTTTAAAAAATATCACATTTCCTATTTATTTCATTAGATATAATCACGTGATGAAAATTGTATTTTTCTGTTTTTTTTGTAGTAATTAACTTTTTTTTAAAATCAGAACTTCTGAAAATGTGATGGCAACATTTTATTAAAAGCTGATTTTTTTTAGATCCACGAGAAGATAACATTTTATTTTTATTTTTTTCAAAATAAATTGTTGAAAAAAATGCTCTTAAATTAAATGTTTAAAAATTCATTAAAAATAGAGTTTTAATATATAGATCAAAACATTAATATCAATGAAAAGCTAATTTTTTGAGCTTTGACTTGATGCAAAAATCAATTTTGTGCTGCAATATTTTCGGAAGTTATAGCGAAAAAACGTCAAAATTTGGCTTATTTTTTAATTAATTAAAATTTTAATTAAAAATTCAAAAAAATTGCTCCGAGGTGCATATTCCCGGCACCCAAGGTATACATATGCCAAATTTGGTAGCTGTAGGTCGAATGGTCTGACCTGTACATCGCCAACAGACACACACACACACACACATCGTGCTTTATTATAAGTAAAGATAAAGATAAAGAAAA
>JAOUZG010008087.1:5359164-5370842 GCA_026289955.1 Argiope argentata | reverse complement strand
TTTTTCGTTTGGGATTTGGAAAGTAAAGCGAATAGCTTTAGGTTTCGAAAATTCAGTTCCAAGTGGCCTTCTGAGAGATTTTTGCGAAACTGAAAAGTTTAAACAACTTATCACAGTTCTGTATAAAAATATAAGCGACTGCTTATTCAAAATATCGATCTCGATATAAATATATTTTAAAATTAAACTTCCAGTTACTGCCGTTTTACTTCTGGTTTAAGAATCTTTATTCATAATCTCTATGTGAAAGGATAAAATATGCATTGGATTACAAATTCAAATTTAGATTAAATGATGTTTTTTTTCTTTTTGAATTAAATATATTTTAAAAAATGTAATTAATAAATTTGAAATAATCTGGAACTCTGTTTAATTAATTGAAAACCATCTGCCAATTTCTCACTTATTTTCATCTTGAAAATCGTTTTTAAAAGTTCTTTAGAAATTTTCAATTAGTTCAAGCTATCTTTTATAGAACTTAGAACTCAGTATGAAAATTTTTACAGTCAAGTACTTTGATTCCACTTAAAAATATTTGTAACAAATGTTACAACCACCGAATTTTATATTACAGAAAATCGATTATTTTTAATAATAAACAACAAAAGCAACATATCTCATTGCTCATCTGTTATTAATATTTAAATATTATTATAATTTATTGAAATTGTTTTTTTCTTACCTCATTAAATCTTCTGGCAGATAAGTTTTAACATTAGCTTTAACAAATTCTGGATCAATGACCATTGGTTTTGGCGGTAAAATTCGTAACTATTTGGCGACAATGGGGATAAATTTGAAGATTTTAGAAACAGCAAAAATTTTGATGAACTTTGTCTATGCTGATCTTTTCAGAGCATTATTTACCCAGTAACTGAAATTATGTAAAATGGAAACTGAGATGAGAAGTCAATTCATAGCCAGCTGAATTGAGTTAAGTCAATAGTTTTGCGTTTTCTGCTATTACAGTTTTTTTTTTTGCCGATTAACTGTTTGCTGGCTTCTTTTACATGCATGTATTTCCTTGCATACGCTTAGGTTGACTTTTATTACATGTTTAAAAAAAGTGTCATTGTTTGTTATTGAACTTTCTGGAACCTCTTACTGTACACCCACAGCACCAAACCCTGAATCTAAGATTCACTCTTTCCCTCATAATAATTAGCATTTCAAACTATTAATGAGTTAACATTAAACTATTATATATAACATATTCATTTGATTGATTAGTCAATAGTATTACTACTACTAATAATAATTAATATTTACAAGTTTATTATTAAAACTAACCTCGAGTTTTACTAATAATAACAATTGAATAATCATATTAATAAAAATCTAATTTTTCCCCCCAAATAAATTGCTTTTGTTGGATTTCCTTAAACAAAGGGAACTACTTGCGAAATATCTAATTATAAAATAAAACAAATGAAAAGAATTTATAAATTTATAAAAAAAACATGGGAGTAATTTTATATAATATTATATATAAAACATTCCATGTGCATTTTATGTAAGTTTATATTATATTATGTAGGCACATGGGGAAAATATAATGAAACTATTTAAAAAAATATCTCATTCATCTAACTACATATGTTTGTGATTTTTTAGATAATTTTGAATATTAATTTTTGAAATTATAGAAATAGAGATAAAAAAATCTTGCCCAAACATATAAAAAGAAATCAAAAGATTCAGGAATATTTTAAGCATCTGAATTTTGGTAGAAGGGAAGACGCTTTTTTCTTCATTTTGAAGAAAAAAAAATAGAGCAAGGAATCCAAATATTTTTTTTTGTCTTTCTGGATATTTCAAAGCGAAAGCAAGTATATTATATTTTATATAATACTGTTTGAAATTATATAAGACTGTTTTAACAATTTATATTCCTTTCAATTTTCAGTACATGTTTTACTTTGAATACAAAATTAAGCAAGAGAATAACATTATTTTATGAATATTTTGTATTGGGAAAAATAAAATTTAAAATTCAAAACAGAAGATAGTTTTTTAACTTTTATAATATTCTTTTTATATATTTTGAAACTACGCATTATTATAAGCATTTTATTCTTGAATATATATCTTTTAAAATTTAAATAATTTAAACGTTTTTACATTTTACAAACATAACAAATTTTAAGAACTGGTACTGTCTCTAGATTTTCTATTTTTTACATATAATGTTTAAAGAGCGAAATTATAGAAAGTATTGGGCTTTTTAAAATTTTTGTTCAATTTTTTTCATTATTTGGCTGGTGTAAAATCCCCGTCTTATGTGAAAGGAATTTCAAATCAAAATATGGTACGTATACTAAAAAAATTATAGCTCTGAAAATTTCTCGTGTGGCAGCAGAATAATTTATTTTATTTTTGTTTTGATAATAATGCAATTTCAAATATTTGCACGTTTTCGAAGGAAGAGAAAGAGACGGGAAAATTTTAAAGATGCCCAAATTGAATTTCGAATCGAGTAAACCAAGGGAATATTTAATATCACTGTTTGTGAATACTATTTTTATTTTTTCCCCTCATACAGTGAGATAAATATAACAAAACAACAAATAGTTATCATGAAAATACTCTGAAGAGAGTTTATGATAAAATGTGAAAAAGAGGAAGTATAAAATTCGATTATTTTTTATTTATTTAAAGCTTCCGTATTTTAGAAGTGATAAATATATCTGAGTGAATTTTTGAATTTAATTACATTTAGTTTCAGTATTTTCAATTTATATTTGCATTCATTCATTTTTAAGTTAAAATATTAATAATAATAAAACGTTTTTGATATATGTTTGGCTTTATGAAAAATTGAGAGTTTATACGTTCAAAAGAATGATATAAGCTCATTTAATAAACTCAGAACAACAAAGTATACAGTGAGTATTCATGTCTAGGATTTTGCAAGAGCGTATCTATTAAGAATATAAGGAAACATCAAAATCATTACTTTAATTGTCACACAAAATTAATTAAATATTTCAATTGAAACTGGAGGTTCTTCCTTTCAAAGAATTCCTTTCATTTGCCAAACTATCTTCTTCTAACATACTTTCATTCTTAGTCTAGCAATTAGTTGTATAATATTCTAAATAGTAAATAAAATTATTCTTCATTTCAATAGAGTTAAAAATTTATACAGAAGAGAATAATGAGATGAAAAATTATAACAAAATCAAGAATTCTTATAATAATTCTTTATGCCAAGCATCAGTCCTTGCATTAATCTTCTCTCAAACTTTTTCTGATACATTGTTAGTTGAAATTTCAGTTCAAAATTGATCAGCAACTATATAATACTGTTAATTTTCTCAGATTATTGAACCTTAGTATATATTCGTTCTTTGTTGAGAAGTAAAGGTCATTCATTAATCACAGAAATCACCTATATTTTTTAACTATAGTTTCGAGTTTCTATTAAAGAATTCTTTCAGTCAATTTAGTTTAACTCAACATCATTGAAAATACCTCAAAATTGGATTATATTAAAAACAGAGATTCTAAATATATTGAGAAACAAACATATCTGGCTTGAAAAATGAGATATTTTAACTTCCCATGATGGCATAACTTAACACCCACCCAGCCGAAGATATTGCTTAATCTGATAAGCAACTGGTAACTACGGTGTCTTGCTCATATTTCTGAAATATTCTATTGCCAAAAATTGAAGAATGTATAGTCAAAAATAAATATTTTAATGAATAGAGGAAATTTGAAACTTTATCTCCAAGATGGATGAAAACTTTGAATTCTAAGATTGATGGAAATTTTGATTTCAAAGATAGATGGAAATTTTGATTTCAAACATTGATGAAATTTGATTTCAGAAATTGATGAAAATTTTGAACTTAAAAACCCATTCTCGATTTATAAAAAATATTAAAAGAAAATTTTTTCGCATTTACATAGTTATTTATTTAAGAATCGGATGATGCAGCATATATTTTAAGCTATTTGGTAAGCGCAAATTTTGACTTAATAAAATACTGAACTACAAAATAGATATTCCTTATGAGAATAATATTATTTTACTTTAACAATATGAAATCCAGAATAATCGTAGAATAATAAATGTTCTCGACACTTTGTTTCTGACTTTCTCCTTTCTATTCTATTATTCGGGTACACCATTGAAAATTCTGTTAAGTTGAATATTTTAGTGACAAACAATTGTCCTTGTCATTTCAAACTGAACAAATATTTATTCAATTCACATTAGCTAGTTAAATACAACAGTTGCCGGGACGCAATCAGCACGAACCGTTAATTAGATTTTCATAACAACAATATTATCTGTAAAGAGCCTCCGCCATTGATATAAATAGAACATTATCGATGAATGTCTGAGGAAGGTAACATAGTTTAGCTCTGCTTTACCAAATCAACCTATTTAATGGCAGTTTAGTCACAAGATAAGCAAATTTATGCAATTTATTATTTCTCGGTGGATGCGGTTTGATCTGATTTGTGGTATTCTTTTTTACGCCATATTTTATATTTCCTTACAAATAGTTTTTCAAAGATAATTATTTTTTTAAAAAAAACGTCATTCATAAATTTAGTCTTGTATTTGGTTTTAAATATATATTTTTGCTGCTGTTTTGAAAGGTGTTTAATTCCTTATTAATTTAATTTTCAAAACATTATTTTCTAATTTATTCATTATTAATGTACTCATAACTTATTATTCGAGTAGACTTAATGGAAATTTAAAACGTTTCTTCAGACTTTACTTTAATAACTTTTGGAGAAAAGTGTTGGTATTAAATATGCTCTAAACGTCATTTTAATAATTATAAATTCTAATTATAAATTTTAATAACTATAAACTCTAATTATAAATTTCAACAATTATAAATTCTAATAATCTAAATTCATTTTAATGATTATAAGTCTAAATATAATGTCACATCCATCATTCAAATTTAGTAAACTGTTCTTGGTACTGAAAAATATTAAAGAAATTATTTATTACTTCTGCATTGAATTAAGAAGCTTTGACTACCATTATATTTAGCTAATGAAAAGCCTTATACAGTTTACTGTTCATTTTTTTCTCAGCTGGGGATAGAAGCATTTAAAAATCATATATCAGAAATTCAAATCTTTATTATTATCTCTTTAAGACATAGATTTTTTATTAATGAATCGAGAATGATAAACGAAATATTACTTAAAAAATAATATTCCTAAAGCACAAAATTACAAATTTTATATCTTTCCAGAAGTACATTTTCGACACGTATATTACGAATTGAAATTATTTTCGTCAATAATTCTAAAAAATTTTCAGCCTCTCGGATGATTCTCATTTTAAAAAGTGAGAAAAATTGTTTATTTTTTGAAATGCTAAGGTATTTTTGTTTCATTTGAAAGTATATTATTTTTGAATAAATATAGAAATTATCTGCTTGTACCACGATCTGGAGTAATCACTTTGCATATGTATTGTTACTTCTCTTCTGGAAGAATAAACATACTATTTTAACACATTCATATATATAGCTTCAAATTGCACAACATGATTGAATCATTTTCAAATTAATTTCCAAAAACATCACTCATTCTAAAATTAAAAAAGATTTCAGAAGTTTAGAAAATCAAAAATGGAATACTTGCTGTAAAATTGCTTTTTAATTATCTAAAATATACCTGGCATTAATTATAAGTTTTTATAAAATACAGGAATTAAAAAAATAGTAAATTTAAGCTTAAATTAACAAAAGTAAAAGAAGAAAAAAAACTAAATACTGATGTAATGTCATTGAGCAAAACAAATAAAATTTTTCAATTTAATTATTTTTCTTAATTTTTAATCAATTCATGAAACGTTTCATATAAAAGTGAGGAATTGTCATTGATTTGACGCATGCAAAGAGGTTTAGAAAATGAACCTAGAGAATTCTATACATCAAAGGAATCAGAGAAGGACTTTGTTGTTAGAACACAGCTAGACTAGCGTATTAATACATGATCGTAAAGAAGATAATTAAGTAATAGAAAAAATTACATAAAACAATAGATAATTCAACTTTAAAGTATGAATTCAGAAATATAAAAAATTACAGGTTTTTAATTTAGTATATTTTTAATTAGCATCCCATTTTGAAATTAGGATAGCCATGCTTTAGCTCAAAGGTTTAGTGAAGTAAATATATTAACTGCAATACATGAATTAATATTATATTTAAATTTTTAATATTCCTGTTACAATACTTACTTGTTTCGTAAAACTTATTTTAAAGCTTCAATATCGAAATGTTTTCAAGATTTATATAAATAAAAAATAATCGATTTTGGAAAAATAGTTTTTTTATCCAGTTGTAATTTATTTTTTAGTTAAAATAACATTTTGAAATAGAATTTCAGCATTAGTATTCTTAAAACACATTAAAAAAAACAAATTTTGGAATATACTTTCATTCGTCTTGAGGAAATAGTTGATTCCCATGCTTAAAAAAGAAATGATATTATTTCTCAGAAATGTGTGGGTTATGAAATGAAATAATTTTCCACTGTATTTATTTTTCCGTTTAATTTGAATGATATATTCGAAAGTTTTGCTTCGATTTTTGGAGTTTCAGAGTAGCAATTTATGATTTTTTTTCTTTACAAAATTATCATTTTAGGTAACGGCAAATCCTCAGATAGCCGAATAGAATAAACCATGTGTAAAGACACGTATCTCAATAAAAATTACAAATGGGTTTATTGAAGCGTGAATTTAAATCGAAATACTACTTTACGGATAGTACATTTCTAACTTCAAATAATTGCTGTTAAGTATTCAAGCAAAAGGAAATACGTCAATTAAATCCAAAATGTTTGCTTATGCTTTGTAAAGATGATCGTTATATTTGGCTCTAATGAGCGCCAACACGTTTAGCAGATGCTTTATCATTAATTCCTTTTAGAAGTATTGAGACGCATGAGAAAATTTGAGAACATTCTATTAGATCTTGCATTAGCTTCGAGATTTTAGATTCTTTAATTTCTCAAATATGGAAGTGACATTTTTAAATAATAGAAATGCATTTGAACTATATTTAAATTAATTATGTCAATCCTAATATATCGATATTTCAATTTACATAGATTTGCTTTTAGGGAATAAGTATTAACATGATAATTAGTAGCATAAAAGTTTTGAGTTTTATATGATAATATTTTCAGGATTTTTATAAAATAATTACGCAACAGATATGTTATATTTAAAAAAAATTAAAAACTATTTGTGGCAAGCGTATTAGAAAAGATATAAATGAGTCAACAGAAAAGGCATCTTTTGAAACAATATATATTAAAATTTAGATTAATTTACCTCACATTATCACTATATTTTCTCTTTATAAATTATCGTTAAAAGATGAAAATTAATTTACTTTCTTAAATATTGACTACAAATAAAGCTTAATGTGCGTGTCAATATGAGTAAATAAGAAAGTTGAAAATGTCAGAAGAAATTATTATATTTTTGATTTAATATTTTTAATGAAACTACGAAAACTTCATTCTTATCTGAATACATTAAAAAAATTTAGTTGATTAATTGCATAATTTCTCTTACATTTCTATTCTCATTTGCATTTTTTATGAATTGGATAATTCTAAATCTTTACTTTACTACACATAAATCTATTACTTTATGAATAGGATAATTCTAAATCATTACTTTACTAAATCTAAATATATTACTTTATGAATAGGATAATTCGAAACATTATTGCTCACTATGCTTAATTTATTTCTAAGTTGGAACAACAATTCTACTACGCTTTATAAGGTGCATAATTACTGTTTATAATATAATAAATCTTGAAAAAGAAAAAAAAATACCGATCAAATAACGCCTGCATAAACAGATTTAATACCTAACTCTATTATCGCTAATTCTTTTAGAAACTATGCAAATACAGGCTAGAAATTCTCAACAATTAAAAGTTTGAATTTTCAGCAATTCATAATTTAAATTCTTAGCTCTAAATAATTACGCACTTAATAATTATACATTTTATCATGCATATCAGAACTGTCACTTACAGCCATTTATCACTTTTAACAAATAAAATAAAGCAGAAATTATAGCAAAAAATTCCCTTATATTTAAGCATGGCAGTGATCTTCTCGATATATTTTGCCTTAGAGAATACATGTAGTCTGTTTTTGTCAAACTTTTTAAAATTTTTTATCTGTAAAAAAGAGAATTTGTTTCCAAGTTAAGAATTTTATTTCGAAATATTTCCTACAATTTAAACAAACGTTTCAATATTTTTTCCAATTATAATTCAAAGTTTCACTAAAAGAAGCATGTTAAAAAAAAGGGTTTAAGGAGAAAATACTTGAAATAAGCATGCCAAGTATGTCTCATTATAGAGTCATCGTTTAGAGCATGTCAAGAAAATCTTTTCTCTTTTTCCCCTAAACTGTTACCTTATTAGAGATCCTTACCAAGGAAGAACTCTCAATTTTGCTTTAAAACTTTTCCTAAAAATCGATCTTGTGCTTCTGAAAGGACATCTATACATCTGTCTGAGCCATCGGCTCCATCCTGAAAAGTTAGTACTTATTCAAGAAGATGGGAGCAAGTTTTAACGTTCGGGAAATTTCTCAGTGACAGTATAAAAAGGCCATTAGGAAACCGACCGTTGATATGGAAGAAATCCTAACGCTGGAGCATAGAAGAAAGTAGATTTTTGTTTCTCCACCGTTGTCTAAAACGGTTGAATATTCCATCTGCTTTGAATATGAAAATAAAAATGCTCCGGGGGATGTGCACTGGTTTTATGTACAGAAGCACTATCAAGGGAATGGTGCCTTAAACACTGCAAATGTTGCAGACAACCCTTTTTAGAATGAAATAGATGTGTTTTTGTAGTGATATATTTCCATAAATACAGTTTTTTTTTCTCTTCAGAAACAGATTTCTGCTTCCACCATTCGAAATGAACCGCTATAACTGAAAGACGATTTTCTTTTGTTCCGATATTATTGAAAAAGAATATTTTTTTATCGCTGTGTAAGCTTTTTTAGAATTTCAGCGAAACCTCAGAGAGAGTTACTTCTTTACATTTAAATGCTTCAAAGAGAAAAAAATAAACAAATATGATATTAAAAAAAGATGCATTTAAAAAGGAAACTGAAAAAAAAAATTTTTGAACAAAGTAATTCGGCACAAATAATTTTTTAACTTTCAAATAATTTATAAATAGAGAATATATTTTGGAATGTATAGATTGTCATCCATACGATAATTTAATATTAGTTAATAAAATAAAATACATTATTTTAGGATTAATATTAATAATAATTACGCTCCTCGCTATTTGTTGAATTTTTCATCTTTTATGGCAACACTATTTATATTAAAGTTTTTAAATTATTGTTTATGAAATTATCGCTTTTTAAAGATATTCGTCTTAAAATAATAAATTTTCTTGAAGTTGAATTTCTTTATAAATCATGAAAGAAGATTTTTCAATTGTTTAGAATCATCATTCTTGTAAGTTTTATTGAAAAAAAAAAGACTTTCATGATAAATTAAGCCTTTTTGTAGATGTAAAATTTGCTATTGAAATTCTTTTATTCGCATATGCATTTAATTTACGTAGTTTTCTTATTTTTTAAATGGGACTACAAATGTTTATTCCACGGTTTTCTACATAAAAAGGAAAATAATATTTATTTTAGGTGCTTTGGAGAAAAAATATCCCGAAAGGAATAAAAAATCGTTAAGGAATGGAGAGTAAAAGCATGAAACTTAACTTTAACTGGATAAAAACTTCAACTTAATTATTTTGAAAGTTTCAATTGTTAAGGAATAAATATCTTTAAAATGTTATCATACAATGCCTTTTATATAATAATTTAGATATAATCTATAAATAAATTTATTTTAAATGTAGTTTTAAATCCAAGGTGTTTTTCTTAAAGAATATTATGGGAAATAAATATAAAAATATCTATATAAGACGAAGTTTATATTTTTAATTTCTGAAAGGCAGTGAAAAACATAATTATGAAGGGGAAAAGGTTTAAGATAATGATTTAAGTATATCAAAGCAACTTTAGTAAATTTAAAGAATTTATTTTTTCAAATAACATGAAATAGTATTTACTTCAAAGCAGTTTTATTGTGCCTCTGAATTTTTACGTAATCAATTTACATATAAAGCTTATTACATCCAAATTGTAATTATAAATACAGAAAAATGCCTTATGCGTTCAATTTCGAGTCAATATTAATGTAGTAAATTCGTCCTGTGTTTTCGGAAGTCTATAAGTAGTAAAATATTTAATCTCATTCAGCAATATCTTTCACAGAATCATAAGCAAAGAAAGCAGTATGCATATTACATCTTTGATTATATACTAACGGTAATCTTTAAATATAATTATCATTTCATAGATACGTATATCATTAATGTATTAGATTCTTGCATTTCCTATCTAATAAACATTCTCTTCTCCACAAAGAATGGGTTTATTTTTTAAGAATCGGTAATAGGGATATAAAGCAAATATTTTTATACATTTCTCTTCAAGATCCCTGTCAATACTGCAGTTTTTACCAAAATTCCTCAGTAGGAAATTTTAAGGAATAATAATTCTCTAAGATTTTCTCTATTGAATATATTGCTGTATTATATATTTTCCTTATCTTATCTTATCTTAGTGTCTATTTCAAATGAATCAATTCCTTGTATTGCGATGCATATAATTTTATATATATCATAATTTCTCTCTTATTCGTAATGTCTTTAATTGTAACCTTCTTATCGGAATTAGTGAAAGTATACTTTGTCGAAGAATAATTCGAAACAAATAAATTCCACTGATAATTAATAAATTTAGTTTTATAAAGATTTTAAGTAAATCATATTATTTATTAAAATATTTAAAGGATTCAAATAATTTTATTTTGTTTTAATAATAGTCAGTGACATTTATTTAAAAATAAAAATAGTGATTTTTTTTATTAAAACTATATATTATCAGAATATATTTCAATGTCCTAATTCATTTATAAAATTTTAAATAATATATTAGCATAGATGTTATTTATTTATTCGTTCTTAATCCTGTTTTCATTTATTTATTTAGAAGGCTTTAAATCATTCACTTACAATATGTATCTGTACTTTAGACTTTCATAAGCTTTAGAATTTAAAGATTATCAAGTAATCTGCTATCTTTTTTAATCACATTCAATAATATATATCAACTACCATAACAAAGTTAAATATGGAAAAAACCAATATCAAATGTGTGAATCAAAATATTAAGAATTAAAAAGAAAATTGTATTTACACAGCGCTAATTCTGCTACTACTTAAATACCAATGAATTAAACTAAAACAGCAATAATAAATAAGTTTAAAGTAAAATTCAAGATCAAAAAACCAGATCAACATATAATGAATCTAGATTGAAGACTTTTTCAAGGGTCACCCTCAGACAGGGATTCAAACCAGGGATTTTTTCTATGAGGGATCTAACAATTTTGTCAAAAAATGATCTCTCATGAGCTTTTAATAAAGTTGTTTGTTGCTGCTATATAAGCTATTTGGATTCAACTTTGTTCTTATATTTCTTTGATATTAATTTATCTCTAAGGTCTCAATTTTCTGGAATTTTTGAACTACGAGGGATCAATTTTTGACAAAATTGTT
>JAOUZG010008087.1:5336998-5358764 GCA_026289955.1 Argiope argentata | reverse complement strand
ATAATATGAAATAAAAGAAAGCATTTGTGATTCAAAAAAGTTCTTTTCTTGAAATAAAAGACAAACGAATAGAAGTAGTTACAGTCATGTTAAATAAGACCATCGACCTCGGATAATATTTTATTCCCACAAGTGGTAGAACTTCTGAGGGTTACTCATGCCACTCGAATTCACTTCTCGAGCGGCAAACTCTGCAGGAGAATAAAATAGCAAGCCTTATTTATTTTCCTACAAGCACGGTCCGGGGCGTACCAGAAAACACAAAAAACTTACGGTAATTTATTCCGACTCATAAAGTGAAGCCCGGGCACAAAGAAACAAACGGTCCGGGAAGAAAACAGAAAGCCGAAAGCAAAAATATAAAAGGATATACGCAGGTATGGCGGCAAGCAGAAAGTGAAAACAAAAGTTGGAACATCTATGATTCCGGTCAATATACCACGCAACCTGGAGTTACCGGGAGTAAATTGTACCGCCGGGTATCATTCGGGTTAGACCTTAAGTTTACTACCCTTAAGTCTACTTTCGACGAGGCCTTAGCGATAACCGTGAAAGATGAGGGTTAGAGAAGAAGTAAAGGTTTTTTTAAAAAAAGGTGGAGCTTTTTGAAGTTTTGTTTAAAGCTCGGATCTGGAAGGAATAAGGGGAGGAATTATCGGAAGTTCTTCTCTACATCCAGCTTTTGGGAAAAGAACACGAATGAGATATGTGATGTTGCTTGAAGTACTTTTGGGGAATAATAAATGTCGGTTTTTGGTTTATAAGGCGACGTTATGGTTTCATACATATTCAACAAAACGTGTATTTTTTTATTTCAGTAGCTCGTTTGGATGAATAAAGTGTATGTTTATGACTGATGCATAAGTATGTTGGGTTCAAAAATCTTAAGTTCTACCCTCTTGTAAAAGTCACGAAAGGCTGATATATTATTTTCTCTTTATCAACTGTACTTACACAATGAATTTTAAAACGTAAACATCGTCTGACATACTTTAAAGTTCAACAATGTTCATTGAAACACTACATGAATTTAAAAAAAAATTTAATGCTTAAGAAAGTCGATAGCCTAATTTGTTTTGAGAGAGCACTGCAAAATTCCGAGAGAACAAGGGTCATTTTTATAGTGATTTAAATTTATGTAAAATAAAGTCCAATATGGCAAGTGCTGTAAGTAACAACAGGAACAGAATTTAATTCTAAATAAATATTTAGAAATGTAAATAAAAAATAATTACACACCCACATCTACATAATTTTTCATCGTAGTACGACGTACATAAAAAACATGATATATAAAACTGATTAATTATTTTTTAAAATGATGAAATGTGTTTAATTATACATTCGAGCACTCAGAAAAGAGTGAGGTCTTCATATTTTAAATTACTTCGAAGCTACTAATTTGTTCAGATTTCATAATAAATTTAGCATTAAGGGGACTCGGTACCAAAAATTTTTTTCCCACAATTTTTAACAAAATTATTAATTTTTGTAATATATAGATGTCAATTGTGTATAAAACGCAATTTCTAAAATATTTTTCAAATTCAAAAGTTACAAATTTAAATACGTTAATTTTTTTAAAAAAAAATTGAGCATTTTTTAAAAACTCTTCTTCTTCTGCAATTTTCAAAATATTTTCCTCAAGTTTTTTTGAAGGGGGATCTCACAATGCATGTAACAAAAATAGGGATCCGTTTTTTGATATCTATATCAGTTTGTGAGAAATCTATATTAGTTTGTGTGAAGTTTTTTGGAAAATATCTATTTTTTTCACTTTGAATATTTTTATAAAAAAATCTAATCAAAATTTTCACAAATCGATCCCTAATTCTATTAAGCATACATTTAAGAGTGAGCAGAAAAAATTCATGCAATTACAATAAAATGTGATTGACTTTTAGCATTTTGTAGCAGACCAAATTTTGAAAAAAGGCAAACTGAGAAAAACGGCTTTAAAGTTTTCAACACAATAAAATTATAATAAAAAAAGCTCATATGAAGTTGGATTTTTTTCAAAACAATAATATGGTATTTTTAAGTGTTAAGATACCAATTTCATTGATATACATTATTATCATATTTATTAAGGACCATTACCATATATAGGAATTATCAAAAAAATTAAGGAAAAAATTATAAAATGATCACTTTTTTTAATTCAATAATTTTTTTAGTAAAAATATTTATAAAATGATCTGCAATTTTGTTTATCATATCAGCAATACTATACTGTAACAATTCAAGGCCATTTAATTAAAATTTAAATGAATTCAGCCATTTTGAAGTAGGTAAATTTTCTAGACAATGCATGCCATAAAAAAACATGTACAAAAATTTTCACTATGAAATAGTTTATATAAATACATAATATTTTAAATAAGATATTATCATTAAAACATAATTCTATAAAAGTTCTGTGCTAATCTGAGACATATAGATGAAATAATCCAAGCATAATTAACATAAAACGTAACGACATATTTGAAAATGACCAAAAAAAAATGTACAAAAAATTTATATAGCAAGGTAATATGGTGTATTATTTTTCATCGCAAGGGAATGGGATTCCCTTTTAATACGAGGTATTTTCGAAAGCAATTAAAAAGCAGGTAAGCAATAAATAATTTAAGTAATCTTGAAAAAGACAGTTTTGCTTTCAAAGTGATTATAATATAACCAAAGGCAAATTCAATCAAAAACCTCAACGAAAGCGGTAAATCTATAAATAAACAAGGATTTACTGTTTCAAATTTTGCCTCTTTTTATTTCATGGAATAAAAGAGGGGCCTGGCTTGGCTTGGCTACTCGCACAAGAAATATGCCTGATGTAAACACAGGAAATGGGCAAGCCAGCTGATATCGCGTCAGACAAAATAATTCCATGTCTCATTAAATACTCGCCGGATTGTTTTAAAATTTTCAGAATAACAAGTTAAAAGTTCAAGGATCATTATTCGCTAAAAATCAGAAAATCGACATTTTCATCGATTTTCCGAAATTTTGAGGTACCGAGTCCCCTTAAAAGTGTTTAGTAATCCAAATTTAGACTGCCACCATATTTATATCATACTTATCTTGATAAAGGTCCAAATTACATTGAACTATGCAAAGTGCATATAAAACTCAAGATCATGGCTAGGTTTGATTTTTTCATACTTTAATTAGTCAGCGCTAAAATTAGTTACTGGTAAAATTAGTTACTCTGCCGAATAAATTGTAGCATTTTTCTAATGAAATACCTAGTTTACTTCAATGATTTTACAATTAATTAGGCAAAAAGGTGATCTTCCAGAAACGATTTGTATTTTTAAAATTATTATTAAGAAATGTCAAATTGGTTTTAGAACCAGGGAAAGATAAGATCTGAGCATCATGAGGTTTCATCAAATTTTGAACTGAACATATTCTGTTTAGCTTATCTAATATGAAGCTAATAGAACTTGAAGCCATCTGGCCATTTAAATTGCACTTTCCTATCTGACAGGCGATTAAACTCAACTTTGTTATCCATGGTACATGTTGCTGTATGTCCCCAAGTCTTATGGTTCGTTTATAGAAAATATCTTACAATTCGAAAGCTCAAACTCAGTTTTAAATCATTCTCATTTCTACTAGAAGAAATTGAAGTTGGCAATATGCACCTTCAAAAGAGAAACAATGTGATAACTGACGTTATTTTTTATCAAGCTCTTATCTAATACAGAGATAACTTTTAAGTGTGGAATTTTAGGAATTCCATAATTATTACCAAGAAATCTTATTAGATATTTCATTCGTTCTTTAACAAAAAAATACACTCAAATATTTTAATTTATTGAATATAAATAATTTCAATAAGTATTTAAAGTTTCAAGAATATCCTCGTATTAGTAATTCATGATCTGCATTCATCCAATTGCATTATTAAATTAAAAATGAAATGGAACTAAATTAAACTTTTAATATATTCAGAAATCAATTCAAGGATTCTATTTTTAACAAAAGAGGAAAGCACTGAATTCCGTGTAAAACTCCAGATTATTCAATGCATTTAATAAGGAACCGCAAAGAATTTAAATAAAGTTAAATGTTGCTAATAAGTATCACCTTAATGTTTTGCAAAAATGTGAGATTAGATTTTCCTTTCGAATATTTAATCTAGCTAAGCTGACTGGAAATGATAAAATTTTCAATTCCCTTTTAAACTTTTATATATTTTTTTTTATTTCTAATTTCCAAATAATGAAAAGGAAATTAATTTAAAAAAAGAGCTTAGAATCCTAAAGAATAGAGCCCTCCAAAGAAATGTATTGAATGAAATCAATGTAATTTAATTTTTCAATGCAATTGGAAATGCTTATCATATTGTTGACATTTTTTGTCCCCCGGCTATTTCAATATAATTGACTGAAAAATTAGAATGATATGTTTTGGCGGATTTATCAATTGAAATTACATGTTCATCAACGACCACATCAGAAATTAATATTAAGTTTAAATGCAAAAAAATTAAACAAAATGAATTAAATAATTAATCTGGCATGAAGGATTTTTCAAGGGTCAATTTCAGGCAAGGATTTTTTTAGTGAAGTGTCTGTCTTTCGACCGAAATAATACCTTACATGACTCAAAAATTTCACAAAATTGAAGTTTTATAGATAAAAATTAATATGAGATAATCCCAGATAATAAATTAAACAGCAATAAATAAAATATAATTAAAAAAATTTAAATTTGAAACAAGACCATATAAAATTGTTTTAAAAACAAAAAAAAGGACCATTTAATAATAAAACCAAAAAAATCATCATTAAAATATAAGAGCAAAGCACATACCAGATGAAGAATAAATAAGCTCCTACAAACTTTGTGAAGAAAATAAGCCTAATATTGATAACGCACAACGTTAAACTGAATTTTATTTTCCCACCTTTAAAGTTGCATGCGCCTGTCTCACTTATAAAACGTCTCTCGTCATCATAAGAACTAATTAAACAATCTCAGTGCCATCTATTGAGTTAAAAAGTTCGAATTGAACTATAGAGCTTATTTTCCCTTACGAAAAAATGGAATAAACTAGAAAATAGATAAAACCCTCTCTAATTAAAACTTCAATATTGCAAAATTTTCATGAAAATCCTTGGTAGTAACGAGAATGTCAGTTTCTTCAACGTAAGATTTTATGTTATTAACTATTTTTAATCCTCTTAAATCATAAGAAATAACACATTTTCGAAGACTTTATTAAAATTATAATGATAAATACTATGTTTAATTACTTAAGAATCAAGTTCATCTTATTTATTGTAAATATCTCTTAACATTTTAGAATTATTTTAATTAAAATTTCTATCTTTAAACATAAAT
This sequence comes from Argiope argentata, assembly GCA_026289955.1. Classification (NCBI taxonomy): domain Eukaryota; kingdom Metazoa; phylum Arthropoda; class Arachnida; order Araneae; family Araneidae; genus Argiope; species Argiope argentata. The sequence continues at coordinate 5,353,415 of JAOUZG010008087.1, read as the reverse complement.
AACTATATTTATGTTGATTTTCTTTCGTTTATTTAAAATTACATCATTTGCATTATTATCAATAGAAACATTAGCATGATCTAAGTTTAACATAAGTAAGTTATCCATATATTTCCAGTCGTTTAATAAATTGTGTTGCTTTTGTTATTAAATGGTATTTATATATTTTTCATTTAATTTTGTATTATTTTTCTTAGAATTTTTTCTCGATATAATATCTTGAAATATCACTAAACCACTTGAAAAAGCTGTTTCCATTAGAATTTTCATTACTTGTTCATATACATTTTATTTTTCTATTAAATAAATTGTGTTTTAAATGATTGGGTGTTTATTAATAAACTACGTTAGTTAAACTTAGATAATACTATTGTTATTATTAAATGTTAAACAAAAATTAAGTATAAATCAGCATAAAGCTTATTTTTTTAAAAAAAAATAGAAATTTTTATGGCAGAAACTTAGTTTGAATTTACGATTAAGTTTTTTAAAAATTCCTATTCTCAATTTTTTTTGGACATTATAATAAATATACTGATATACTAATTTCTTATACTGAAGCAAAAAAAAATCTCATTATAATTATATATATTTATGATTTTACCTAAAACTTTTGCAATGTAGAAATGTTAATTAAAGAGTATTTATCTATTGTCTAACTTATTCAATTTTTTTCACAACTAAATTTTAGCTTTCTAGTTTATTTTTAACTCAATTGATGGCTCTGAGATCGTTTAATTATTTCTTATGATGACGATGCACTTTGAATAAGCATGGTAGGCATATGAAGTTTTAAAGTGGTAAAGTTAAATTCAGTTTAAACTTGTGCGTCGTCACTGTTAGACTTATTTTCTTCACAAAATTCTTAGGAGTTTTTTTTTCTTGAACTGGTATGTACTTGGCTTTCATATTTTAATTCTGTATATTGGTTTTATAATTAAATAATCTTTTTTGTAGGTATTAATTTCAATTTACATGGTCTTTCTAATATTTAAAAATTAGGAAATAATTTTGTGTTTTTTATTGTGTAATTTATTTTCTTTTATTTCGTAATACTAATTCATGTGCATAAAATTTCTTGGAGAATTTTGGTCAAGGGTGGATATTTTGGATGGAAGTTTGAGATCTCACTGGAAAATATCATAGTTTAAGGGTAAAATTTGCAAAAGATTTTAGACTGATTCATCACCATTCTCAAAACTAGGCAGATCGATCATCTACCTATTTATTTGCTGATAACATAATTCATTGTGCTAAAAATATATGAAAACGTATTTTTAATGACAATATGAAAACTCATAAACGAACTCAAATATATGAATATAATAAGAATTATATTTAAACACTTCTTTTTAATTTTGGAAATCCTGTGTTCGGAATTTGTTATTAAATACATCGCATTGGTTATTTTTTCGCAAACATGCTACTTTTTATATTTTTTTCACCTAATTATAAATTCTACTTTGGTCCAAATATAATTAACTATAAATAGTATAACGTTTCATAAGGCTTAAGAAAAATGAAATGACAAGTTTCTGTTAATCATTTCACAATATAAATTTTCTTTTAATTTACGGATTTTTGTAACTTTATAGAATTTGATATTTTATGCATAAATTTTAATTGATTCATCTTATTTTAACTCTGTTAAAAATGATCACCTTCATTTTTAAAATTTTTCGAAATTTGTACTTTAATTAAAATCTTCTATTTTGAGAATTTTGTCGAAACCTAAGTAGCGTTAATACTGAATTTTTAATTAAAGTCAATAGAAAAAGTACATAGTTTCGTTTAAACATATATTACTTTCGCTTTAATTTTAAATTTTGAATTAAGGATTGCGTGCTCATCTTTGCCATATTTAAAAATAGACTTATGCATTTCTGAAATTGTAGAAGTTTATAGATCTCTCAACCTATTTGTTTTCTAAAAATATATACAGAATATGTAATTAAATTCTCCTGGAAATAATATTTTGATGCAATTCAAAGTATGAAATATGTTTTGTTATAAATATATTCACTAAAATTAATTGTGTTTCTAAGAAAAAGCTATTCATTAAAAATATTTTATCTGAATGTTATGAAATGGTGTCTTTAAGAAGAGGCTTCGAGAATCGAGTTTCAAGATTTATTACAACAGAATTATGATTTTTTAGAATCCAAACGTTATTCATTTTTTTACTTATGTAGAATGGAAAATAGAATATTTTTTTACAAGAAACTCCATTGGAATAAATTTTTAATTTTTATTTCTGTTTTTGTGTATTAATATTTAAACTGTATGTTTGTATGCAAAAAAAGAAATAAGAATAGTAAATATTATAGAAATTAAAAGATATACCTTTTATTAATTCACTTAAGAAACAAGAATAAAAATAAAAAGATATGAATTGAATCTTAAATTTAGATCAAGTTCATCTCATCGAAATTTCAAAAAAAAAAAGCAATTAAGAATTTCCGATAAAATCTGATATTACTCAAGCAGTTGTCTCAATGACATTCCTTTTTATTATTAATCCCATACTAACTGACGTTTCTTTTAGCTTCAAATATTATTTAATTGATTTTAACTATTCAATAAGCAGTTTATTCCTTTTAAAATCTCATTTATTATTGATTCTCCGCACCAATTTCATCTAAAATTCCAATAAAACCATATGAAATTTATTTGATTGTTCAAAAGTAAGAATTAAATGTGATATTTTACATCTTTTGCTTACATCAAAAATTTTAATAAGAGAAAACCCAATATCACAGCATAGTTTGAATTTTTACAGAATAAGGATATATACGTAAAGCCTTTTGTGACACTATTTTTGATGTTTGTTATAAGGTATTTTTGATTATTAATGAATGTTTTGGATCTGTTAAGACGGCCAGAGACTTTTAAAATGACTTTTTGCAATTTTCACCAAAACAATTTTAAATTTTACAAGCATTAAGAGCAACACTATAGGAGATGGCACATAAAATTTTAAAGCATTATATTAATTTATTTAGGAATTAGGGGGTCAATATAATAAAATATTGGTGATAAATAAAGTGAATAAAAATGTTTCAAGCTCCAAATTTGTTCGAAAGTGCTCCGATTTTTATTATTACTTTCTCTAACCCTTTTGAAACAAAAGAGAGAATTAATCTTGAAATGTGAGTACGGAATATCAAAAATAACCAATGTAATAACTCAAAACTACTTAAACTTTAAAAAAAAATCAGTAACTGTAAGTTATTTCATTAGTTAATTTTGATATTCGTACTCAAACTTCAAGATTAATCCTAACTTTTGTTTCAATAGGTTTAGAAGTAGTAATAAAAATTGGAGGGTTTCGAGCAAATTTGTAGAGAATGGAACGTCTTTCATTAACGTTATTTATCGCTAATATTACATTATATTAACCCCCTGGCTCATAAATAAATTAATATAATGCTTTAAATTTCTGTGTGCCATCTCCTATAGTGTTACTCTTAATACTTGTAGAATTTCAAATTGTTAAGGCGAAATTTGAAAAAAAAACTCATTTTTAAAGTACATGGTGGCTTTAAGGCAATTATCTTATACTTCGAAATCATCTTGTACTTCAACTATTTCTATTATCCCTATTCATTTTTAACGCTCCTCATTTTTGATTAATTATTCTAGCTTAACCACTGCTTTTAGAACAATAATTTATTCAATTCTACTTAGTTTACTCATTGTGATAAATATTATTTGATTGATATTGTTTGGACATTAAATTTAAAATATTGATTCCAGAGCAATACGTGTTAAACATGTGAGTAATAAATTCAATACTTCACATAATAATGAATAAATAAAAGCAGTCTAAACAACTAATGAAAATGCAATATTTTTACCATCATGATACTCTCAAGACTTGATAATCTTCTCTAATATAGCAGACTTTTATTACCCGGAATCTTCTTAAATTGTAAATGTGTAACTATTATTTTAAAGCAAAGCCTGATTACCATAGCAAGAATTATCATAATACCAAATTCATTTCTAATCAGTTGAATGATTGAAGTCGTAATATTAATGTTATGTTCTTTACACCGAAATTAAAGAATATAAAAACTTGAACCTATTGATAAAGAAAAAAAAAAGATTTTCATCGATTTTTATGAACTAAAAGATAAGACAAGGAAATAAATTTATAGGGAAAATAAAAATTATATTATTTATTATTATATGTTACTTATGTATTATTTTGGAATAATGTAAAAAAATAGGTATGCATTTTAAATTCTATATGTATATAAAATCTACATAAGGAACGACAGCAAAACATTAGAAATCTCTTATTAACTTTTATTTCCGAAATATTTAAATAACTATCAAACAAAACCTTTAACTATGAAATGGCCTACAGTCATTTCTTTGTTTGATCTATTCAATGTGAGAACACTTAATATCAATTACTGTCCAAACTCTGCGCAATGTCTTTCAAATAATTTTTCACCCCGTTACCTCAGGAAAGCAATTTCTTCTAAATCTCACGAAAAAAAAATATATTCCCCTCCACATGTGACCAAAACATGATGGAAAGTCCTTCGGAAATAATTAGCATAATGACTTAAAATTATAATACCTTACGGACAATTTAATCAAAGGATCTCCTGTTGTTTCGTAAACGACATTATCCTCTAAAGTTTTCTTAATTTACCAAAACTACCCCCACGTTATTTTTTCTCCTCTGCTTTAGAGGAGAATAATAAAAAAAAGGACACTACCTCAAGATGCGTTATTTTTTAAAAACTTTCTTCTTACCTTGAAGAATATTTTTTATCCTTAGCCAGGGGCTTCTTTATTTTCATCCTAGTAACTTTGATCATTATTGATAGGCTTAAAAAATTGCATTGAAGTACAGCTATATGTATCTAAGTTTTTATTTTATTTTTCACTCCCTTTTCACCTTCGTTCTACTTTTCACATTTTTTTAAAACTTTCTTATGTATCAAAGTAATTAATTCTTCGTTGGAGCATTTTAGAAAAAAAAATTAGAATAAAAGGAATTTCTAGTGCGCCTGGTCTATTTCAAAGAAGCATGGATGTAAATAAAGTACGTTTTGGAATGTTGAATTTATCATTTTTTTCTTCGTATTCAACAGGAAACCTGATTTTTTTGTAAAGTATTTGATAGAAAAATATCCCACAATTTCTCTATTTTTCACAGATTTATTTTTATTTCTTATTTAAAAATGATTGCACACCAGATATAATCTGTTTCCTTTTTTAAATAATGTAATGATTTAATTATAGTTTTTTATGATTTAATACATGTGTTCAAAATGTTTCAAATCACTTTTCTGAAAATTTGATACGGAAATAATTAACAAAAAACCCTAAGAAATATATAAATTTCTAATTAAAATTCTTAATTAGATAATGCTTAGTTATCCAATTATTAAGTAATTTGGTCTGTTTGATATAATATGTTTTTTAATTACTTAAAGCAAATTTAATTAGTTACAGCAGGATTACTTAAAAGCTAATTTCATTTCATAAAATGCTTTAATATTTATAATGAGAAAAAAAATCATAAATATATGGAACACACATTATTAATTCTTACAAACAACAAAATGATTTTTTCTCAATTTTCTTTTCCTTTTTTTAATTCAGAAATTTAGAATGGAATATATGTCAGTCATAATAGTTTTTAGAAATCTTGAAACAAATTGTTTTTTTTCACGAACGAAGTTTTATAATATTAGGTAAAGTGAACCAATTTAATAAATAATTTAAAAAGTGCAGTGTACTTACATTGAAACAAAAATGTAAAAAAAAATATTAATTAATGCTTTTTAGCTGAAGAAATTTCTCAATCCAATTTCATAAAATAATAATAATAAAGTTGTAATATGAAATCCAATCTAAAGTGCATTTCTTTCTTCACTTTCAATTACTATATTTCTCAATCCAATTCTATGAAATAATAATAATAATAAAGTTGTTATATGAAATCCAATCTAAAGTGCATTTCTTATTTCAATTTCAAATATTATATATCTCAATTTCAGGAAATAACTATAACAGTAAAGTTGTAATATGAAATCCAATCTATGGAACACTTTTTATTTCAATTTCAAATATTATAATAAATTTTAACTTTTAATTAAATATTATATATTATATCAAATTTAGAATTTTATGAGTAATATCAATTATTAAGTAAATTAATATTCATGGTAGATTCTAGAAAAAAATTAAATTATTTGCTTTTTATTATGATGAAATAGTTTTAACATTATACATTTGGAAACCATTTTATTTAAAGAAAAAAACATCATTCATTTTGGAAATTAATGTACATTGACTTTCAAAATAATCAATTTCATAAAATTTAGCAATTTTTGAATGCTTAAATTTTTGTTTCTATGATTTATTTTTTAATGCTAACATTCTAAAAATAATTATTTGCATGGTATTACATTCTGTAATAAATTACGTAATCTTATAGTCCAATTTATTTTATTTTGGTAATCTTATGAACCAATATATTATTGCAGGAAAGCCAAGGCCAGCTGTCACGTGGTGGAGGGACTATGCGTTACTGGACGACACATACACTTTCGTCACAGGTGATAATTCCGTAAGAAATGAGCTTGAAATCGAAGAACTGAGGCGGAATGATTTGCTGGCTGTTCTGCAGTGCCAAGCGTCCAATAACAATATTACTGTTCCAGCTTCAGTATCCGTCACATTGGATGTCAACTGTAAGTAAAAATATGTCAATAAACTTTTAAGCAAATCAGTGCAGTAAAGTCTTTACTGTCACAATTGTTTTAAAACTCCATTGAAGCATTCAGTGCTTACTTTAACTGTATAAATCCATAAATATTTAATATAAAATACAAATCTTCTTATTCGGTTATCAGAGAAATGGATAGAAATGTCTTAAAACTTTACTCAAACTTTATATATTTAGTTATTTCCATTAATCAAACGGTATATATTGAATTGATAAATTTAAGTCATATATACAGATGGGAAAATAGTGTTAGAAAGGTTAAAAGTATTATCAAATAATATTTGTTTCACCATAGGAAAGAGTACTATTCTTTATAAAATATATACTTAATAAATCAAATTATTAAATACTATCTTAAAGATATTAGCTGTATTTTAAATTAAATTAATCAAGTTCTAATATGTAATTAGTGTAATACTGGAGTTTTTAGATTTTAAATATTTACTACATAAATATGAGTATATCCATTCTCAAATATGATTTTTAAACCTTTGACTTTAATATTATCTGTTATTTTATGAATTTTTAAATTATTATTTTTCAATTAGTCAGATTTTAACAGTAACAATGAGCCTACCACACTATATTTAACTTGTTTTATAGTAAAAGTTATTCAGGAGAATAAGATTTGCTCTGAGTATTTCTTATCAAATTATCATCTTGTTTTTTTATTGTTTTCGCAGATATGTATATGTTGTCGCAGATATGATATATGTATATACTGATATAAATATCGATATTATTGAAATTTTAAAGTATCAGAAAATAAATAGAACCATTTTTTTAAAGTTCAGTAAAATTACAACACTATCTAATGTAAAACTATCATTTTGATAAATGGATCTTTACTTTTAAGGCAATATGTAATTATATATTGCCTTAAACGGAAACTTGATGAATATAATTCAAATTCAGAAAGTACTGAAATTGAGACAATTTTACTGAAAAAATATACAATCAATTTTCTCAGATATAAAATAAGAAAAATAATAATCAGTTAAGAAAAAAATTCTTGAAGTCTTAATATTTTATTTAAAACACCAATACCGTTTAAATTTTTATTTAATGCAAAAGTGTCTCGAAGATACATTAAGAACACAGGCGTAGAGAATATTTAGATTAAATACTTCTTCTAGCATTCAAAATTATTTTAATAGAGATAAATAAACTAAAAACTTTATTTTCTCCATTTTATCACTTTCAATTTTTATTCTTTTTGTTACTTTCAATGTTTTTACAGACAGAATTTCCACTAGATTTCTTTAATGTATAACAATACAAGTTATTATAATTAAATTTAAGTTGTTTCATAATGGTAACAACAGCATATATTACTACGAAAAATTGTTGTTGTTTGCAATTTTAATGTAAATATAAAAAACTTCTTCTAGAATTCATTTCTATTTCAATTTTTCAATTTTGTCTTCAATTATTTATCGTAATTAAAAAATGGTTAATAATATATTTTCACTAATGAGTTTTTCTTTATATTAATATTGATTTTGTAGCTGTTAATACATTAATGTAAAATATGTTACTTAAATTTGTTTTATTATAGTGTCTGAAATTCTTGCTTCAAATTAATAGCCGGAAACATTATATATATATATATATATATATATATATATATATATATAAAAATACCTCCAATGAAATAGTTCGATAGAATAATTAAAATTATTTTATTTTCACAAAATTAAAAACATTGTTATAGATTATATATCTTATTAAATGTAAAAAAATAAATCCTTTAATTCATAGAACAAGCTGTAAAGGGATGAAAATACCACCAAAAATATATTTTATGCAAAGAAGTGTAAATTTTATTTTATGAGATAATATTTATGAGAATAAGGTTGATATAAAAAAATAAATCTTCCATAATATTTCATCATTTTAATTATTGCTTGAGTTTCAAAGTTAATAGTGACTTTTTTGTCCTGCAAAGAACATATGCCACTTTTCATTAAAAAGAATCTAAGTAACTCATTTGTATTAAACAAAAGCACAAATAATATTTATGCATATAACGGCATTAAAGATCTGGAGTAAATTTTACACATAAAAAAACAAAAAAAAACATTTTACTTATATAAATCATAAGATTAAATATTCATCCCATATTTAACTACTTTCAATTTAAGAAAATAAAACATGAATAGTCGCCGTCAAAATTTAATATAAAAAGAATTGCAACTTTTATATATGTTATTTGAATAGAATTAGATAAAAAAACTTGAAATGGAAATATAAGATAAAGATATTCTATGAAAGAAATACATATATATCTTAAATATTTCGAATTCAACATCAGACTTCCACAAGAATTCAATCCACATGCTACATTCCCTAAGACTTATTATATATTTTCATCATTCTTTTTCGCCACTTCATTCCTTTTGGTGCTTTTAGGCTTAGTCACGTTTTCAGATAGCTCTTTCCTTCCTCGTGCGCTAACGCTGCCTTCAGTAGCTATTGGATGGGATAAAGTACGTTTTCGTGTTGCCATCGCTCAATCAATAAATGTTTTTATTTTGAACGATTAAGCTGGCTCACGACTTTTTCTTTCTTTCTCTGTGTTGGCTTCTGTAGGCGTTGTGTTGTTTCGAAGGGCTTTAGTATCTAGGCGATAATCTACAACTCAAGTCGAAGTATCATTTTTTCCCCTAGCTTTTGTGCACAATGTATGGAAAGCGCATTGTTTTATATTTCAATCGAATGATTCTGAAATCTTCTTGCTTTCTTTTCTTTACTTTTATTTAATGGCAGCTGCTTTCGAGCGTCAGGCAACGTGATTGAATTAGTTTTATTATTTTATTTTAACAGGCTGGATTTTATTCTTTTCTAATACTTTTATCTCGGAAGAAGGCTGTAGCATTTGAAAGTCTAGGTAGATGATTTTTTAAAATATATCAAAAATAACGCCTGCAAGATATTATAGCTTCTATTGCAAAATTACTATCAAATCTCATTATTTGGAGTCATTGGAGAAGAATAAATGAGAATTTTTTTTATTAAATCTAACTATTTAATATTAAATAAACGTTGAATTTCGTTTAAGATTCCAACAGCTTGTAACTAAAGATTTTTTTGTAGCTGACTTTTTCATAATGTTTCTTAAATTATTATGTTTTAGGTTTTAATTAATTAATAATTTCCGCGTTAAAATGTTTGTTCGTAATTTTTAGTAGTAAAATTAATTACTAATTTATTATTCTAGAAATTGTTTTCAAAACACTGATTAACAAATTAGTATATTGATGTTAGTGAAAATTTTACAGAGCAGTGTTATGAAATAAATTAGTCCTAATTTTTTTCTTATGAGTTTATTAATAAAAAAATTATATTCAACAATGTTTTATTTCTTATCATTTGCCTTTTACTTTAAAAAAATCAATCTTACTTTTTACTTAGTTCTTATCAGGATATTTATATTGCGAATTTTGTATTAGATGATCTGTTGATTTGAATCAATTTTAATTCTAATTTTATATTATAACAAAACTTGTGAAATTCTTTTCAAATTAAATTAATTTCATACATGTGTTCTTGATATTTTGTCAAATATTTGTATCAAAATAGTTTTTCATCAAAAATTTGCTTAAAATTATTAAAATTTTTTTGATGCAATTATTTCTTTCAATTGAGAATTTATAGATATTTGTTTATATTATTAATATTTTTAGCCCTTTCTTTTGTTATTTAGATATTTTTAAACAATTTGAACTAAATAGACCTTACATAATAGAAAATTACTGTTTCAATTTTCTTTAAAAAAATTATTTATCAATGTTTATCTATATTTTATTCGTAACAAAAAATACGAATTATATAGAGAGATTTGTAGAAATATGCTGATTTGATTCATGTACTGATAGACATTGAATTATTAGTTTGTATTTAATCACTGTAATGAAACAAAAATTGCATTTTTTATTATATGTATTCTATCTGTAAAATTCTAAAAACCATTCAGGATCAAGTCCATAAATAACAGTTATTGAAATTTAATATACAAAAAATTGTGAATTAGATTTGGTGGGTGATTTGGGTTAGAATTTTTGATGCGTAACAAAAATTTATTACATATTTTGACTACTTCGACTTAAAAAAATAAAAATTAAACTTTACTATTTTATAGCTACATTAGAATATGGAATTTTAAGGCACGATGGAATTCGAATTTTTGTATGCAGAAAAAAATATTGTAAAGATAGCATGACAATAATCATGCTCTAGTCTGAGAAATATGTTGAAATTAAGTATTTTTATCGGTGATAGTTACTACATCACTTTGTTAAACTTCAATAAATATCAAAAATCACGTCGAAAAATGAAATAAATCATATCATAAAATGAACTAGAAACAATCAAAGATATATTAAAAATCGTGTTACAGTAAGGATATAATGTGAGTTGCCGTTGAGATAAAAGGTCGTGCAGAAGCAATAAATTAGCAAATATTCTTTAAATAATTGAGATATGCAATATTAGTGAAGTTATCAACAAATGTTTATAATATAAACGCAATTCGGTTTCTTTTAAAATAATTTCAATTAAACAAATACTGAAAAATTTGAAATTTGGTATAATACTTTTAAAATCTTACACAATATGTTAATTTATCAAAAGAATTTTTTTAGATTTCTGTTTTTGTAGTAATAATTAATGGTTTCCTCATTATAGTAATATATTAGCCGTATTATTATTTATCTGTATTTAAGACATTTAATGGAACTGTTTTTGGATCCCTTATAATATGCAGGGTGTTGATTAATTATTGTCAGAGTTTTCGGTCCTCGTGATTTTCGAATAAAAAATATTACGTAAAAACTGATAAAGAATTCGTAAATTAAAACTCAAAGAATTTTACGTGACAACTATGCGATCTAAGCGCATTTGCACTCTTGGTAATCATGACGTCATAAATAAAAATGGAAACTCTGAAAGAAAAAGCAATGTGTGTATTGTGGTTTTCCGAAGCTAAATCATTCCTAACTTCTCAACGTCACTTCAGTACCACGTATAAAAAAAATCCTTTTTTGGATAAATCTATCAGACGCTGGTTAACACAATTTCATGAACCTGGTAGCGTTCTACACCGAAAGGGAGCGGGAAGACCGAACATTTCTCAGGAAAATGTTGATCGCATCCAAGAAACGTTACCTCGTAGTCCACGAAAATCAACGAGACAATCAACAGGGTTGTTACATTTGACGCATATGACAATATGGAACGTTCTCCATAGCCGCTTTTAGCTGAATGCCTACAAAGTTCAAATTGTGCAAGCTTTAATATAAGCTTTTAATAAGCTTTCTGTGCTCTTTAATATCATTAATAAATTTGGGCTGTAATTTACGAATAGATAATCAGTTTTTGCGAAGCATTTTTTTGTTCGAAAGTTATGAGGTACGGAACCCCCGACAGTAATTAATGAACACCCTATATATAAGAAGGGGATAATTAAATGTATCCTTTTGATAGTAGGATATTAGAAGTATCATTATTTATCCTCAACTTAATACAATTAATACATCTCTCCCCTTCATGTATTTTTTATTTAATTTACATCAATGCTTAATATTTCTCTTTAACTTTTTTTTTCTTCTCACTCAGGGAAAAAAGGCAAAAGTGAATTTAAATTATTTTGTTTCATATTTTTTCCAAAAAATGTTAGCATTTAAAACACCATGTCGTAAAAATAGTCAGCGTGTTTAAATATACATTTGAGGGAAAAAGTAATGCGGAAATAAAAGTGATAAGTCTGGCAAGTCTTTCCATTTTAAACGCTATTGACCATGTCCGATCAATTTTAGCGTGCATTGAAAAAGAAACGCCTCGCTACCAATAAAAGACAGTAGGAAAAAGGAAGAGTGATTTAAGATACGAAAGTAGGATAAAACAAGGCAGATGTGGGGAGTAAAACAGAACAGGGTATCCGAAAGTCAAACGCGTGGGAAATGGATGGCATTGTCACCTACATTTGACAGAAAACTACGAAGTATTAGCTGTAACTTCTCGCTCTTTCTGAATTTCTAACGTTTCTGGAATTTTTATTTATTTCCTTCATACGTCTAGCTTTTATAGATATAGCTTTTTCCTTTTCATTCTCAGTAAGAACTGTAAAATCAGTTTCCATTTTAGCTTTTCTATCCTATATTTCTTTTCTTTTTTATTAAAAAAAGTCAGAGGAATGAATGCTTTACTTCCCCAACTTTGATACAGAAGAATTCTCAGAGGTAACCATGCCAAGGAAGCGTAACCCCCATTCATTTATCATGATCTATTAATGAATAAGAAAGAAAATTGCTTCTTTTTTCATTTCAGGGAGTTTCAAATACTAAATAAAAAAAATAAATTCATACAGTACTTTGAAGTATGAAAGGACTGTCACATAAAGTAATGACAATCGATTATCCAAACATATTAGGAAAAAAATAATGGCTAACGTCTTCCATGAACTGAAAATCTCAGGATTATTTGAAATTTAAGCAGTTTCATTGAACTAGCTTATAAAATATTGTCAATCGATAATCAAAACAAATTAACAAAAACGTTATTAGTAACCTCTAAAAATCGCTATGATAATCGAAAAATATTAACAAAATATAATTACTAATGCCTTCTAAGAATTGAAATTCTAGCACTATTTGAGATGTTTCATTCCACTGGGATATAAAATAATGTTAATCAATAATTCAAAAATATTTTTTTAAAAAATATTTTTGAAATATATATTTTAAAATATATCTAACAAAATATATCTAACAAAATATATCTAACATATTTTAAGAAATTGAAAATTTCAATGCTATTTGTAATTTGAGCTGTTTCATGGACTGGAACTTTAAAATAATATCGATTGATAACCCAAGCATAGTGATAAAATTGATTAATATAATTTTCTAAGGATTTAAATTTTTAGTTCTATTTGAAATACAATTTCCGGGAATCAAATTGCTATAATTCCTGAAAATAATAAACTAATAAGCCATGATAAGAATAAATTCTTCAGACATGATGGGGAAAACATCGATATTTACTTCGAATTTTACTTCTTCTCATATCCATTCTGCTAATTTCCCAACAACAATATATTTTCATATTTTAATAAAGTTTTAAATAAGTATAATATGAAAACAAAATATTTTCAAATTTCTGATACTTTCTTAAAATTAAATATATTTTATAGAATAAAAATTCTTCAAAAAATGTTTTAAATATTTAAATTCGTCTGTTTGAGAATTAATTTCTTGATTAAAATATGAAATTGATTATAGCTATACATCAATAAAAACAGATCATTTTAAAGGATATAAAATTGTAAATTTACATCTGGAATTGTAAAATATTATCAAAATTTTAAGAAAAATGTGTATTAATCTTAGAAAAAAGTCACTAAAATATTTTTCTTTAGCTTACTTTAAAACTTCTTTGATACTAAAAAATATTTACTTTTGAAAAAAATCAAAGTTTCAAAAAATTATTTTATAAACATATTATATTTCATTTCTTATAACAGATTATAGAAAAATATTAATCTGAAAACCAAATTGAAAAGTCCGGGATTTTTTTAAAAACAATTTTACAATGTTTAATCAATTTTAGAAAACAGGGGGGGGGATGGATAGAAATGAATTGCTATAAAAGAAAAAGAATAGTAAAAATAAAGATTAATTATTATAAAAGGTAAAGATGAAACTAAGTAGATGTAGAGAATTGAATAAAACATGGTTATCTGAAAATCACATGTCAGAAAAATGATTGGAACTGAGGCCTAAATTTCCCAAACAAATCTACAAGAAAAAATTCAAAGGTTAGTTGTAAAAACGATATTTTTATATCCCTAACCCTTCTGTACTTTTTAAATATATTTATTCCGACCAGTTTTTTATATATTCAATGTATCCTTTTTATTCTCTAAAAGAATTATAAAATACGTCTCTGCTTAAACAGTTTTATTCTAAATTTCTCTCTTTTTTATTTAAAAAGTCCCTGGAGAAAAAAAGAATAAATATTCTTCAACCCCGGTTTGGAATAGATGGATCCCCTGAGGAAATTAAGGAAAGAAACATCAAACTTTTTTCACTAATCACGATACATTAACGAAGAGGAAAGTAGATAACTTCTATTTTAGAAGAATTTTAAGTTGTCTTAAAAAATTTCTTGAAACAAAATGAAATAAAATAACAATCGGTCCTTTGATAGATAGCAAAATTAATTTAAAACATCAATTTAGCTTATTTCAAAATGATTAATAATTAATTTTTGAAAAAAAATATATTGAAATATTTTAAATTTTGTGTTTCCTGTGATTGATCTTTTGTAACATTTTTTATATGCAATACTTGATTCTGTCAAATATCAGTAAAATAAACTAAAAAAATAATACATACATTTTTAGGGAAATTTATAACACTATGACTAACTATATAAAATTTTTGGAGGTTAAATTTATTCATTGAAATTCTGAAATATCTAGAAAGGTACATTTGATTTAAATTGCTTGAAAGCAAAAAATCATAAACTTAATTTGTAATGATTGCATCAAACCTGTGAAATATCTTTCTTCAAATCAAACTGAATCATTTCTTTTAAACAATACTGTTTTCAAATTTGAAAGGATTTCGAAAAGAGTATGAAGTTTTCTATTTATTTTTTGTTCATTATTTCATTATTCAGTTGCAGACATTGTCTACTGTCATAAAACATCATTAGAGACAAAAGAATGCGAAAAGTCTGAAAACACGGAGTTGGAAAAGAAGATTAAGGAAATAGTCTGTCTGGAATCCCGGTTATTCTCATACCCATCTAATTTTTAATCCCTTATTTTCTTTTTCGGTGATCTTAAATGAATAGTTATTTTCATTGGTCTCAAAATCGAACTTAATAAAAAGAAATTATACAAGTTTTCTAAAGAAGGAATGTGTCTATTTGCATTCAAGACTGACATTTCAAAATTAACTTGTACTCATGTCTAATAATAAATAATTTCACTTATAAGAAATAATACTTTTTTCAAGAAGTTTCACTTTAGCTGAAATTTATTTATTTATATATATATATACATTTAATTTATTAAATTTATTATTTATTTACTTAAGCAGCTAACATTTTTTTACTGCAGTAATAAAAGACCGCCGGTTCAATTTATATTAGGTTCAAATACAAATTTTAAGCTTACATTATTTGAAAGTGGTTTAAATAAGAATTTTTCGATAACTGTTTTTGTTAGGTAGAGAATTTATTTCTGAAAGAGAAAGCATTTCCTTAATATGTTCTTCATAATTGAAAACCGTCTTGGTTTAAACATTGATTTTGGCCGAATACCAATTAAGAGAATAAAAAAAAACAGAGGATACAAAACATTTACTGTTGTTGAAATGTATAGTTGCTGTCATGACAAAATACTAACTTGGAAGACTCGTATAGTCAGAATAATTGCCATATATTGTTAAAAAATTCTCTGTATGCTGAATTACCACATGAATATTAAATATATCATTTGCTGCATGGTTCTAATTATAGATCACTCACTAATGGGGATTTTTATTTCAATATATGATTAATCTCAATTCTCCACCATATTTTTAAATGAATTGAAAGTATTTTTATATGCAAGATTTAATTCCTGTTGAGGTATCTGAAAAATTATTTTATAGA
>JAOUZG010008087.1:5300854-5311593 GCA_026289955.1 Argiope argentata | reverse complement strand
AATATAAGGACATATTATTTTATTGAAATGCATTTTAATTAAGAAATAAAAAAAAAACAAGAATCATATTGTCTTGGTAATTAAATAGAAAATAATATAGAAACAGCGATATCAGTAGAAAAATTTAATTTTTAGTATAGAACAGTTTCATGGGTAAAAATATAGAATTTTTTCCATCCCTCCCAGATAAAATTGAGAATTTCAGTAAACATGTGATTTTGATAGCAAAGTGAAAGTTTGATACTGAACATTTAAGAATTGTTGATGTATTTTATAATTGTGTTTCGTTAATTTAGTTTAACTAAAATTTAAGATTTGAGGATTATTCAATTATGTTGGAAAAAATAAATATTATAATATATATTGATGCTTATCATAAGTAATTATAGATTGGTAAATAAGAACTGGAACATAATTAATTTTCCAATAACATTTGAAACTATGGTTTCAATTTTTTCTAATATTTCTATTATGGAAATATGAATAATGGGATATACTTTGGTAATTAATTAATTTTTTACCTGTATTTTATATTTCTAGTTTTAAAAAAGATTTTAAAAAAATTAAAATTATATTAAAATTTATATTTTATATTTGCATTCAAGTATATTAAATTTATATGCCATACTATTGAAATAAAATTATAAATATTGTTCATGGTTGACTTTTTTCTAAAATTGTGAATATAAATTTTAATGGAATTTTCACTCGGTGACTATAACGGATGTTTAAATTATTTATTTTTCAAAAGCCTTAACATAATTCAAGAAATAAAGTTACATTCGTACCAAACAAAAAGTGGGTTGAAAAAAAGGCAAGATGATCAGCATAGAAATAAACAAAGAATTATGGAAATGATTTTATTTCAGAAATATTATGAAATTATTTATATATTCAGTTTATTTACAGAAATTATGATAATTAGTTCAGATGTTATGGATCTTAATATTATTTTTAAAACATTAACGATTTCTAAAATTTTAAAATTTAGTAGTTCTGAAAGAAGATTTTTTAATTTGATTCAAATTGAATCCGAAAATTATTTTTCAAACTTGATAAATGAGACCTAATTGTATGAAACAGGTAACTTTTTATTACAGTAGTAATTTTTAAATGAAACTAATTTATTAATGTTTTTATTCTATTTTCTTTAACATATTTTTAATTTTTTTTACAATTTTTTATATTTTCACAAAATAATTCATAAAAATAATGCTATTACATTGATAGAAATTAAATTTTAACTATTTAAGAATACATACCAGTAATTATTAGCAAGACGGAAAATAATACCTATTTGAAGAAATGATTACTATATTCAGTTTTAAAAGCTCCATAGGTTTCATGTAATTGGTAAAGTCAAGAAAATATCCTATTTAGAAATTCTAGTGCTTTATTTAAGGCATATTTGGTGAATTACAAATTAATATTAATTTATTTAATACAGATTAATATTTATTTGTGTTTTTTCATATTTATATACCCTTTTCTATTTAATAGTATTTAGGTCATATTTTTTTAGGAAATTTGAACTTTTTTAATGTGCATCCTTATGTTGCTTTTTCTAATCAGAGGAACATTCAATATGTTATTGTGCCCTCTCAGATGTTGAAACTACAACATTTGTGATAGTATAAGATATTTCAAAGTTGTTTTTAGTCTCTGAATATCCGTAGGCAATTATTCAGTCTATAGTAGAGAGAAGGCGGATATGCATAGATGGCAGAATTCTTACAGCAGATGGCTTAAGAAATGCTTCAAAGACTACGCTTTAGGTAGGATCTATTGAAACAAATATCCTTGTAGGATGATTGTGACTCAGTATGGTCATGACAATTGAAAACAGGATCAAAGGATCATGTCTGATCTAGGAAACTGGTATTATGAATGAAGAGTACTGAGAGAATGAAGAGAAATTCGGATTGTTCCATATCCGAATTTCAATCGAAGAGAAACTTTTAACATGGGTGTAAAAGCTCTTCTCTGTGACAACAAAATACCCTTTATAATGAAATCCTCATTAGTTTTGCTAGGTTGAGACAGCTGGCCATCATGAAATATTGCATAAAAATCACATAATATATTCATACCCGAAATACAATTGTTTAAAATGATATCTTATTATTCTAATAAAAATGGCAGCTGAAATCAGTGGCATAAAACATAGCTGTAGAACATTTAAATTACTGAATAAATTTAGACATTATATATATATAAGCTGTTGAACCCAATTTATATAATCGAATGGTATGGTTTAAATTTTGTGTTCAAGTCTCAAATTACACCTTTGGTTTAAAAGACTTTCATTGCATCATTAAAAGATCTTGAATTCCATAATCATCCACTTATTAGATATTATTTAAAAACCTAGTATTTGCGTGCATTTGATGGAATAAGTCTTATGTTGTAATAAATTAAAAATTGTTTACTGACATACACCATACATAAAAATTTATCCCTAGAATTTAAATTTTATGCATTTATTTTTTAAACAGATCTAAATATAAAATATTTAAAATTTGGCAATCGTACCAATATATATTTTCTTAATCCATGGATTAAATGCATTTTACGCTGCATGCTAACATTTAAAAAAGCCGTAGATTTTTTTTACAAAATTTTACAAAAAATTGTAATAACAAATGTATTCATCTAATAGTTCATTCATCAGAGAATAAAATTCTCATAAACTCGTTACAAAACCGTATTTGTCAAATAACTTGCAGTTAAAGTTTAAAAATCAAAATTTAGACTCAAAATTCCTTGACAAATGTGATAAGAAGAATTTTCAATGTAAAAAACAATTTTTGTAAAATATTTATTTATATCAAAAACATGAAAAATAATTCTTTATTTAGAATAAAAGAATTTTTAAATATATGTTGAGGAATATATACTAATATTTTGAATTTAAAAGAAATGAAATATTTTGTACAAACATATTAATGAGTGAATTATTCTTATATCATAACTGTTAATTGCTTTAATGGAGGAAAATCTTGACATTTGTCCATAACGATCATTTTTTTCTTTTTTATTAAGGATACATTTATTACTCAGTTATAAATATTAAAGAAATATTTCCTCACTCATTTTTTTCCATTTCATTTTTTTTCATGAATTTTTAGAATGCATTTGTGTTTTTATACGAAATTTCTTCTAATCAACTAATTTCATTGCATGAATTCTTCCATTATCAGTAGAAGAAAATATTTTCTTTACCCTCTAACACATTAATTATTTCAATTTTTTTAAGAATTTATGAAGCTATATCATTCTTCAAAAAGGTCTGTTTTGATGAACCTTTTTATTTATACGTACTTTTCATGAAATCATTTTCTACAAAATTTATTATAACCATGTCTCAGGTAGCACATCTTATGCCATAATATTGTACAATATTGGGCAATACTTTAAGCTATTAAATAATATTCAACAATATTCAAAAACATTGCAAATATTGTTCAATATTGTATAATATTTCTGGGCTACTAGAGATATTTCATGAATAGAATCATCTTGCTAAATAGGTAGGAAAATACTTATACGTTGTTATTGTATTAGACAATGGAACTTCCATTAATATATCGAATCGGCAGCCCATGGGAACGCATGCATGGTCTACTTAAGCTATGGTATATTTTAGAGCAGTCGTTTGTAGAATGTTCTGGTAATAGGCAGGCTTTGCAGTTCTCTCAATCGATTGATTATTTGATAATTTGCATGATTGCACAGTTGCTGCCACAGCAGTTTACGGTAGGCTGAATGGAGTATTTGTTATTAAGTTTGGCCATGTGATCGACACCAGAATCTACGACACCAGGACGTGTGCTGAGGGTAAATTTGGCTTGTTATTGCTTCATGCATGGCAAAGATCGAAGCAATTATGCGCTGAAATTGGTTGTTACTAATTTTCTATCGATCTGGAATTTGAGGCTCAAACTTAGTTGATGAGCACATTAAAGATTATTATATATATTGCTATGTATATCATAATATCTTGAATTAATGGCAGTTACGACGTAGAGAAATACATTAAAAGTTAAATAAAATCATTTTTTTTACTATTATTAGAGCAATTTTATACCGTCTATACCTAAGTTCTGCAGTAGTTAAAAAAGTCAGAATGTTGTTGACATTTTTGGACAACATTATAAAGAATTTTAAATATACTGTGTTGCAAATAATATAACTATATTAAGAAATGACAATTTTCGGTATAAAATACATAATATAATCCAAGAATTTTCATTACAAATAAAATAGATTATCTTACTTGATCGATTACAAAAGATAAGAAGAATACTAATTAGCATGTGATAGATAAAATTAAAATGACAGTTAAAATAGGTTGTTTGCATAATTTTAAATACATTTTATTTAAGTCTACATTAAAAAAAATAGCAGTTTCTTTCAGCATTTCTTTTAAGTCCTAATTTGAAACAGCTGCATAATTCAATGGAGTACTTTCAATTTTGAGTTATTCTTTAATTTCTCAAAGTTATTATGTAATCTATCAATGCTGCGAAGCATTTAAAAAATTTAAAAGGAAATATGTATTTATTTATTGGCTTTTAATAGTTAACATTCTACCTTTTTGAAGAAGTGAGTATACAAATAATGGCATATTTAATATTTGGATTATTCAAGATGTGATCCACGAATGACCCATGTTTAAAAATTTAGAATCTTCTGACATTTTGATTAATTCTTTACGTTTTGAAAACTGTTTCGACATTTGAAATGAAAAATATGTTTTAAAATTTATTAAAGCTATAGGTAAAACAATCTATAAAATCTAAGATTCCTTTTAATTATCTGTATTATTGATTTGTACCAATATTTATGATATATATATACTTCAATACATGTTAGATATTTTAAAAAGAGATCAAACTATTTTTACAGTACATATTCGTGATTTCAAAATATTTTTTGAATTTCAAAATTATCTGATATTATCTATATTACTTTAATTGTGAGGAAATAAATTAAGGTGCATTTTACTTAATTTAATTCTTTGAAATTAAATTATGTAAATTATCTTAATTTTTAATTTTTTATAAATTTTTTAACATATAAAACTTTTCTTCAAAACAATCTATTATTTTACCATACAAAATTATAGTAAGGATTTTACGGATTTGGTTTAAAAAATAGAATGTTTATTAAATATTATTTCGATACTATTTGTAGTTTTATTATTTACTTATTCATTTTTCACAACCACATCCTCATTTTGTATCATCACTTTTAACTATGACATTATTTGTAATTGGATTTCATATTTTATGTATAATATATTCCTAGACGAAAACATGAATTACACAATATTGTATGATATTAAACAATATTTATAATAATTGATAAGATTGTTGAATATTGAATAATTATATAGCATCTCATAAAGTTCTGCAAATTTATAAATTTTTTTGCTACTTGATATTTTTTCGTTATAAAACTATCACAAAATCTCGAATCTATACTAAATAAATCCTTTTTTAATATTTTTAATTGATGCATTTTTATAAAGAATTTAAAACTGAAATATGATGGTATATTTGATAATACAATAAAATAATTTTAAAATTCTACTTTTAAAGTAAAGTTTGTGAGCATTTAAGAAACATAAGAATGCTTCTATTAGATAATAATTTGCATTTTCTGAATCATGAATAGATTATACTTTGAATCATGAATATATTATACAATTTGACAAGTAGTCAATGACGTCTTAGGAAGTAATATTTATGTTATCTTTCCTTCATGGCTCAGAAGGATGTAAAGATCACATTTTGATAAATTGGAACCCGATTCGTAGTTTAAAACCTACCCTACATCTATCAATGTCTTAAATTACAAGCTGAGCTCCACCCTAAGTATGTCAGCTCTTTTAAAGTATCATATAAAGAAGCAGAGAAAAAAATAATGCAACCTAAAAACATAGACAGAAACAATACAGATGCCTTTCAGGAAAATCAAAATCTTAAATAGCTGAAAAAAAAGTTCAAAGCCTTTCTGAAGAAAGATTAGAAGAAGATATCGAATGGAAAAGTACGAAATCCGAAATCTAAAATAATTCGTTTCATACCAAAAAATAATAGGAAGTTGTTTAAGAAGAGAGTAACCTATATAGCTATTATCTTGCAATGCTATTTAAAAGTAGATATTTAAAAAAAATACCTTTTTCTATATAAAACTTGAAGTTTTTCAAATCTATTTTCAATCAGATAAATTTTATCTAATAGTCATTGCATTTCATTCTCAATTATTTGGTTACATTTCTAAATAATAATCCTAATTTCTATTAGTTATAAAGATATATGTGTGTTTGTGTGTAGTGGCTCTCAATAAAACATACTTCTTGGCTTAGAGATGTTGAATTCATATTTGAATTTTTTTATTTGCATTTTAACCCAACGCACTTTGCACTTTTGACACAACGGATATGTTACTCGCTACTAACCCTAAGATTGAGAATTCGCGCCTAGCCCTATCCGTTAAAGTTGCAGACACTTCTTCAATTATTACTAGTAGAATCCGTTGAAAGGCAGATCATTGCAGCATGGTTATTTGCACAAATAAAACTTGATTCACAATAGTTGCTGAATATCATATGAAAGGATGAAAGCCAATTTTCATTGCATTGTGACATCAAAATGTAAGACAATCATATCTGGATGACATCAAACATTCTTGAGTACACTACGAAACACCAACATTTTAGACGCGTGATTGTTTGGTATGGCTTCAGCAAGTCCTTCATTCTGCTCCCCCCCTTTTTTTTTAAACTTTTATCTTTACCGGTTAGAAAAACCTTTTCCCTCATTGCAGAACGCATCTTATGCTTTTGTGATCCTTTATCCTTACCAGCTTAGAAAACCTGTTCCATCATTGCAGAACACATAGTAAGCTTTCGTGATCCAATGTTGTGCCTTCTTTGAAGCAAAGGTCTAAGTTACCTGTCATTATTTTCACGCAGCCCATATTTCGTCTAAATTTTTCTACTAGCGACTTTCCCTGAGCATTGTGTGATAAACCGATGATGTAAAACGAAGTGTTCTACACAGTCGCAAAATTTTACTCTAGAAGTCTTTTGATTGAAAATTAAAGACTCTAGAAGTCTTTAATTTTCTTATTTATTGGGTCTCAACCACTTTATAAAAATGTAGGATGTCATTAAAAGTACCGTCTCGATTACATCGATGTCGGCACACTGTCCTCCCTTTAATAGGCTTTATTATTAGTGTCACCTATTTAATATCTTGAGGTAGTGACCATGTTGAACAAATTCTGTTTCAAAATTTAGAGCTCTGTGTTACTTTATTATCATGATTTGCTTAAAAAATCTCTACTTGACGTGTGAGTGAAGTTTATAGGTAAATTTTAACGACTTTTCATGGGAAAAAAATTCCAAAAATTTTCTGAAATATTCTCACAAATTGCAATTTTACTTTACATTACTTTAGCATTATAATTACATTAATTAATTTTACATTATAATTTTTTGAAGTTTGAAGGAATTTAAGTCTTATCCTATATTTTAAACTATTTTAGAATTTAAAAATTATTTTGATTGCCATCTTTTTAATTGCCATGCAATTATTTTAATGAACACTTTTAAGACTCTATCTTTCTCATGGTTTTCGATTATTTTTTAAATTATTGTTATAAAACGGAAAATGTTTCAGTCATTAGAAAGAAAAATTAAATATTTTAATTGTTTCAAATTTGTAATCCCGTTGGTTTCTTTTATTTTTTGAGAAAAAAAAATATACGCACAATAAAATTATATGCACTGTAAATTTTAGAAATAAGAAAATATGATTAATACATATAGAAAAAAAAACACTTAACTTGCTGCTGATGAAGACTGAAATTTGAAAGTAGAATATCGTAGCCGTTTCCTTTTTTTAATTCCTACTTTTCTGTATATTTCTTTAAACAGTGAAAGAGAAATTATACTGAAATAAATTAATTATATATTTATCACAATTTAATACGAAAAATTAATTGTAGGAAATATTGCTAAAAATATCTGAGAAACATGAGAGCTTAGTGAAAGCATACTTATGTGTACATAACAGATATATCTGAATTAAGAATTCCATTCATTTATAACCATTATTATCACCTAATTACTGAAAATTACTTTTAATACTATTAAATTTCTGAATGGCTCTTAAAAAAGATAATTTAGTAAATGAATATCGGCATATATGAAATATTTTTGCTGAATTGATTAATAATATTTCATAGCCTCTTGTATTGAAAATATTAAAATTAATTATTGATAATTAAATGCTATTTATTATTGAGCTATTTCTGGTGATATATGAATGCAACAATATAATTCTCAAAATTATAATTAGGTCTTTATTTCTGTTACGGTTTATATATTTTGAAGATACATTTATTTCCCAAGGATAGATATTTTATAATGTATCTGGAGTTTTTCAGAGTTTCTATGGGGATTACTAAAATTTCTTTCATTCTGATTTTTTACGCATATAATAAGTTCTTTTTTTGAATACTTTTTTTGGCTAATACTTTTGAAATATTAGGGTATATCTATAGAGTTTGTAAATAAGTGCTGATTCAAAATATGATTATATTTTCAATATGAAAAAAAATTAATGCGCTCCTAATAAGACTAAAAAAATATTTTATATTTATTTTATATATTAAAATATTTACACTAATTTCCAAAGTTTCTACAAATCTAAATTTTATATTTATTTTATTTATTTCAACTTTTTATATACTTTTGCAGGTAAATAATTAGATTTGGATTTATAGACGAACAGGGGGAAATTTTTTTCTCGCCCTTAATGAATATCACAGACATAAAACAAAAAAAAATATTAATAAAAAAAGTAAACATAAATTGAAAACCTAGGTTTCATTAATATTATTTGCTTAAAGCTAAGAATTTTAGAATATCTTTCGTGTAGAAATTAGTTACCAAAAAAATCACTTTCATTTCTTCTTTTTTTTCGATTCCTTATTCCAAGGATTTCAATATATATACTTAGAAGCTGAGTGAAAGAAAAAAATGCATTCTTCTATGAAGAAATCTGAAGCAACTAAACAACATTCCTATTTTCAGAGACATTTTTGTCTGACATCAAACTGATTTCAAAATGAAATAGAAATAGAAGAGCATAAAACACATGACTGTAGTAGTTTATAATAGATCAATGTTTTTTAAACACGCTGTGTTATTGCTGCCAAATTTTAAACATATATTATACTTAAATCATAAAATCACAAAGGATGTAATTTAATCATTTAAATAGTTAAAATGCATGCGTATTTGTTAAAAATTTTGAATAAAACACTTATTACTTATGATCTGTAAGTAGCGTTATAATATCATGAGCAAATTCATTCTGAACTATCAATATTAAGTTCAATTTTAATGTTTATTCAAGAACAATCTTTATGAAATGGTAAAATATTAAGATACTGAGTTTATTATTTAGAATGATAGACATAATTGTGCCATCAAATTAACTATCATAACCATGTTTTAATATTTAAAACACGAGAAGTTTAAGTAATGATATTCCTAAATTAAAATTTTAATATAGTTTAGATATGATGATACAAAAAAATTGAATGACTTTTTTTGAAAACAAATATTATTTTGACTTGGTATTTTAATTAATCGTTTAATGTTTCATAAAAAAATAAGTCATTTCTGAAAATTAACTTTATAAATAGATTGTTGAACTACATTTAATGAATCAAAGAATTACGAAATATAAACGTTTTTATAAATGTATAAAAATTATTTCTTCTCAGAACTTCACATTTTTATAAATTCTTATATAAATTTAATTTGAATATATAAAAAATATATTTCAAAAATCAAATACAAAATGTCGGTGAAATTGGAACTACATGTATGGGATATATTAAACCATAAATATTTAATTTATTACGAAGATTACGAAATATATATTATGAAAATTACAAAATTTAATTGGAAGCTACTGAAATTCCTTTTTTTTCAGGTAGTAAAATTGTCGATCAGATGCATTTAATTTCTTTAGCTTCTTTATTTTTCTTCCAAAAAGTACGAAAAATGACAAGATTAAAAATATTAAAATATAATGAACTTTCATCATGACTTTCGACTTGCTACTCTCAAATCAACTATATGATTTGAGAGTAGCAAGTCGAAAGTCATGATGAATGAAAAAATATATAAAAATTCTTTCCTTAAACAAATTCTTTAAAAAAATATGTTATTTCATGCAGTTTTTTCATACTTTTTTTTCTCTCTATGTATTTTCAGATGCTCCTGTCTGCAGACCTAGTCTGCGACGTATATATGGCGTAGGTCGCCTAGAAGCAGTTCGTGTTTTGTGTGAATTAGAAGCAGATCCTCCTAATCTAGAGTTTCACTGGCGGTTCAATGCTTCTGAGCGAAATTTAGATATATCAGACTTCAGTTCAAGCGGGAGAGAAAGCATTGCCACATACGTTCCACACACGGACGACGAGTATGGAACATTGTCCTGTTGGGCCACGAATGAAGTAGGCTGGCAGAAGGAGCCATGCTTGTTCTCTATTGTTCCTGCAGGTAAACCTTCAACATAAGCATTTTTATAGCATAGCAACAACACATATACCCTAGTGGCACACAAATATTGTACAATATTGATCAATATTTGCAACATGGTTTAATATTGTAGAATATTGTTTAATGACATATAATATTGTAGAATATT
>JAOUZG010008087.1:5275817-5300844 GCA_026289955.1 Argiope argentata | reverse complement strand
AATGACATATAATATTGTAGAATATTGTTTAATGACATATAATATTGCACAATATTGTACAATATCATTCAACAGGATGTGTTATCTGGATATTGATTTGAGATACATAAAAATGTTATATTCGGGAAACAAATATTAAAATTATTAATATTCTTTCCAAGTAAAAGGCTACAATACAATATATAGTCTTTTCTTATAGAATATCTTATAGTCTTATAGAATAATTTTAGTAATATAGTTTTGTATAACTAGACAAAAAATGATTTTAGGTTGTTAACTGTAAGATTCGACTCAGATGTTATGTATACAATCTATTATTTACATTTTAAGGATACCAAGGACCTTTAAAAGGACTTTTTGCAATTTTCACCTTGGTAATTTGAAATTTTGCAGGCATTAAAAGTGGCACTATAGGATATGACACGCAGGATTTTAAAGCATTAAATTAACTTCTTTATAAATTAAGGGGGTTAATATAATATAATATAAGTGATACATAACCTTAATGAAAAATGTTCCAGACGCTCCAAATTTGTTCGAAAGCACTCCAAATTTTTTTAATACTTAAACTAACCTTTTTGAAACAAAACTTGGAGTGCTTTCAAACTAATTTGGAGCGTCCGGAACATTATATTATCTATATTATATTATATAACCCCCCTTTAATTAATTTAGATAATTTAATGCTTTAAAATGTTGTGTGCCATCTCCCATAGTGTCACTCTTAATGTCTGCATAATTTCAAGTTGCTAAGGGGAAAATTGCAAAACGTCATTTTAAAGGTCTCTGGTTGCCTTAAAACTTAAAATAAGATTATTGTTTTTTCATATTAATGATAAGAAATAAATTTATACCCTTCAAAAGACACTTCACCTAGTTAAATCATTAAAAAATGATCGATATAATTTATTTACTTATGGTTTATTTTGTAAGTCAGGGACATTTTTGCCTGCCTTAAAAGTACTATAATTTTTGAAATTCCGTTCAATTTTATTTTTAAAAGAAAATGGTTATTAAAACGAAATCGTTTGTAATAAGTAGATAATACTATCACCATGGTCCTGATATAATAAGCCCAACTGCTATTGGAATTATATTTGCAAACAAACCTTACTTTTAGACACATTATATAAAGTATAATGCAATTTTATTCATATTTTTAAAAGGTATGGCATTGTAATTTTGTTAAAAGTTAAAACGTTGATAATCATACAGTTCACGCATATTCATGTTTATATTTAATGTTAATAAATGTCAATGAATTGCAAGAGTTCAAACCTGAAGTTCAATTGTACAAGAGTTCAAAAATTACTTTTTAAAAGTCTGTAATTACGAGCATCACAGTATCTAT
The DNA here is from genome assembly GCA_026289955.1 of Argiope argentata. NCBI lineage: Eukaryota > Metazoa > Arthropoda > Arachnida > Araneae > Araneidae > Argiope > Argiope argentata. The sequence continues at coordinate 5,299,493 of JAOUZG010008087.1, read as the reverse complement.
ACTTTTTTAAAATGTCTATAGTCAATTTCCCCAATCACCAAATTGGAAACAAATTGTGTACAATCTGTTTTTAGGTTTAAAAGATCTGAAGCAATGATAGTTCAACTAGTTAGATAGTTCAACTTTAGATTTAAAGAATCACTGGAACTTTTGGCATATTTACATCTACCAAATTGAGGTTTAAGAGTTTAAATATTCCCAATAACAATAACAACAAAAACTACAGTCAAATTCTTGGTTGTTTTTTGTAGCAATCTCAGGCAGGTCTGCCGGTCAATTACTGTCAAATCCTGGCAAATCTGCGGGTCAACTACTGTCAAATTCCTAGTCAATTTTGGTAGGAATCTCAGGCAGATCTGCTTGCTATCAGTTTCTGAGCCGTGTTCTCTCATTCTCCATTACCACAGTGTTTAAGTTCCTGTAATAATAGTTTAATTCAAAGTAAGTGAATCTCCAGCAAACTTAGCGCAACTTAGAACACGACTTTGCATTTAAACTGATTAGCCGTGAGTTTTGCAATCAGCTTTGATATCAGCTTCGAAATTAAATGATAACAGAATAACTGTTATCATTTAATTTACCAGTGATTCTTGAAACTATAAACTATAAAAACTATAAAAAACTATAAACTATAAACCGATCTGGCATTGTTCAGATATCCAGTAACTAATACAGAAGAAGAAAAAAAATAAAATATATACACAAGACTGGTGACTGCTTCTAATAGAAAAGCTTCAAACTAGATTTGTAGCAAGTGGATTTATAAGACATACTTGCATAGTTTTTGCACTTTTTAATTCTTCAAAATTATGCTGACATAAACATTAAAAAAATAAATTATTTTCTATCAAGAAGTTTTATTGTATTATATTAACTATGTAGCATTTTGTAAGAATTGTACAATCATTGTTTATAAAATTGGAATTGCTACCAAAAATTTGCTTCAACAAGAAAAGAAAATGCCCTAACGTAATGATAAAAAAATATTAAGCATTTATACAAGAATGTAGGTGCCAAGTAATAAATATAACTAACTTAGGAGAATATATAAAAATACATTTCATTTGCTGTTGAAAAATATTTTTATCACTAAGAAACTGCAGAATTTGAAAGAATTTGAAGAAATAAGTATGTATTTTAATGTTAATCAATACTATCAATGAAATACATAGATTCTTATAATATATTTTGATGTTTTTCAAAAAGAAATATTAAATGTAATCTGTAATCAACACAAAATATAAAGATTAAATTCAATATGTAATTAAAATTTTCATTTTGGTATAGATCAATACTTATGAAATAGAATTTGTTTAAACTTTGAGACTTATTTATCCAAGCACGAATCGATCAATTTTCATAATTAATTTAAAATAACATATATTTTACATTTAAGAGCAAACAAAAATTTATTAAAAATATTGTTTTAAAAATAGGAGAAAAGCTCTTTATCACCTATAAGCAAAGTAAAGAATTCTAATTTAATTTTTAATGAATAATTTTTGTAAAAGTAACCCTAGATTTAAATTTTATAATGTGATTAAAAAATTCATAACTTTATGCAAAATATCAATATTTATATTAAAAAAATACTTTATGAATATTAAAAGCTATACAAAGAAAAACAAATTCAAACAGGTTTAAGAGTTTCAACATTCCTAATAACAATAATAAAAAAATACTGTCGAATTAATGATTCCTTTTTTTTTTAATGTTCGAATAAAAAATTCAGAAATAAACTGTCAACATTTAAAATATATAAATTATAATTTATAAAAAATCTTTAAGTGTTCCAAGTAAAGTAGTGTGATATTTAAAATGCATTTTATTAGTGCTCTCTCTGAACTAAAACTCATTCTATTTATCATTGAATTTTTCTCTATATTTTTCATAATAACAGCATGCATATAAAATCCATCCGAACTATAAAAAATTTTACTGTGTAATTCTTTATTCCATGCAGGCGAAGTAGAATATATCTCTATATATACTTCTGAAGTGAGGGGGAAAAGTTTTATTCTTCTGTATTTTTCCTCCAAAAAAATGCTATAAATTCTATAAAAAAATCCCATATTTGCTTCTAATCCATTTAACTTTTTGGTTCGGCGTAAAATATTGAATTACCTCGAGGCTTTCTTTTAAACAATCATTCTAAATGGATAAAAGTATGCTGAAAGGAGAAGAGGAAAACCTTAAAAAATCAATATGAAGTTTTTAAGACTTTACTTCTTTAATTAATCTAGCTGCCATTGTGTGAACAGCGTAATAATAATAATAGTAATCAGCACCCCACTGGAATAATAAGATGTTTTGTAGGGCTCACAGAAATATTAATCCCAAAGAATTCTTTTCTCATGTTAAAACCATGGTCCTCCAATCATTTTAGAGTCTAGAAAACTTTCATTAAGATAATGAGTTCCCATTGTTCAGGGCGTTGTTTCTAGAAATCCCAGAACGACATTTATTTAGCTCTATAGACTCGCTTCTAAATGCCTTTTTCTTTTAGGGCGATTTTTATGAGTTCGTTATTTTTTTCGTTTCATCTTTGACGAGTTAATACTTACTTTTTTTTCTAAACTTTTTACAATGCTCTAGCGATTAGCTTCGATAAAGTTAACGAACTGTGAAAAATGTTTTTTTTTTTCGTAATTTGAAAAAAAAGCAACATGCTTTCGTAAATGGAATTTAAATTTGCTTAACGCTTTTAAATTAAAGATGTGCTTCGAAAATTAAAATGAATAGGATTAATGCAGTATTTTATTTTTTATGATATCAGTAATGCCTATGAAACTAAATGAAAATAATAATTTTGAATTGGAAATATGACGAATCTTTGAAAAGTCTTTATTTAATTAATTGATTTTTTATTTTATTAAAATACTTTTTAATAATAATTAAATGAAACATTAGTTTACAAATTTAAACTATAATCATAACTATTTGAATAGCTCATTTAATTGCTAATATAACAAGGAATTTGTCTTTGTTGAAGGGCGAATTTCAAAATTTGATAGGAAAACTTGAAACCATTAAAACTTGTCAATTTTCTAAATTACTTAATAATGTTTGAACCCAGAAATAGTAATGACACTGAAAACATAACAATTAATTTAAATTAATGAGATTGATGATTAATTTATTCAGAATTTAGTTTATTCTTTATGGACTCATTTTCTATTATCCATCACATATTAATGCAGTTATGAAACCACTAGATCAGTAAACCAGTTAATATCGTTATATTAAAAAATTTTGAATGAAAATTTAATTTTGCAATTCATTTATAAGCAAACATGGAAATAAAAATACAATGGTTAACAAATGTTAATGAATAACATTATTTTAATATTCGATATGGGTGTAATAATATTTTATTTTATATATTGGCATGCAACAATTTGCTGATTTATTTTAGAAAAACACCTACATATATGATATTTGTCTTTTGCTTTATCAAACTGATTTCAAAAACAATTGAACAGAAGTAAAATATAGAATTCGGAGGGATCCAAATCTCAAACCTATATCTAATTCTTCTTATATTCAACTAGAATAAGGCCTTCGTACGAGACTCTGAAAAATTCTAATTAAATTTATAATTGGATCATTATAAAAATATTCCAACTCATACCGAAAAAACAGGATTTAAAGCCTTAAATTTCATTTGAAAGTCAAATTTTTGACGGAAATATGAAATAAAATGTTACTCATTTTTCTTATTTTAGAAGTTTCCTATACAAAATTGCTTAAATTTATCGCTTTTGTTCATTTTTGTATTTATTATTTTTATAATTTAGTTTTTATAAATGCATAATTTATGCTTTAATACATTTTAAATATTTAAATGGTTTTTTTTGAAATTCTAAAATTTATTAAATTATTTAAATAAAAATCTCACAAGTAAATTTAATACATATTTTATTTTTCATATTTGATATATTTAATTAGTATATTGTAAAATTTCTAAACTGTAGCATAAGAAACTTCGAATTCAAACACACTACGCAATTCTTTAAGTTTCTAAAAGAGTAAAAAAATGTATTATTTTTCTAACGAATGTGTTATTTCTAAAGAAGGCCAAAATGCTATTTACCAACCTAATAAATGCTATTTATTATCCTATCCATTGACTAAGAAAATATATTTCTTATTTCCCCCTCATAATCTTGAGCAAATCATATGATAAATTATTCGAACAAATATCACAGGATAATCTCTCCCAATAAATAGTTTCTAATTTTTGAAAAGAGTTTTCTTTTTTCTTACTTACGCCTTTTTGTTTCATAGATTTGCAAAGTGTTAATTTTATTATTATTATTATTATTTTATTTATGTATTGCAAAATAGTAAATTCAAAATATTTTATAACATTGTCAGAAAATTTCATCTAGATCATAATGATATACTTATGAGTAAATAAATTTAATTTTACAATAAATTTTTACCAAATGAACTTTATGAGATGCCATCATTCTAATATAAAGTCAGAAGCACACGTTAGAGTAAAAGTTCGTAAGCTTATATGCAACACAACGTTCTTAGAAGAATTAGCCAAAGAATATGAGCATCAAATGTTAGATCAAATTTGTATTTGCTCAAATATGTATTATATTTGTTTTGAGAGTAAGTTAATGGTGTTTGCTAATACTTATATAACCATTATTATACATTACATTAAATTATATATTTTTTAGAAATTCTAGCTAGTCAAATAAATAAAATCACCAAATTTCAATTATGAAGCTACAAATAAAAAGAATATTTCTAAGGAACAACATCATCTTTTGTCATTGTCAGCATATGGAAAGTATTTATGTAGGTAATATCTCTCACTCAGTCATATGAGAATGAATAGTTTCAGGTATAGTGGTTGGTTCTTGTCAACTTGGTGGGTACAAAAATTTTGGTTAGCTACCGTCAATCGAAGGCAGGATTTACTTCCCACTGGAAGGGTTGAACCTTGGTTGGTGATGAACCTAAAGATTCAACCGTAGTTCCAACAGTGTATTTGTCGCGCTATCTGATCATTCATTTTTTTTTTGTCAGAAAGAAAGGGCAGGTTAGAGCAGTCAGTCATTTTATGATTATATTGGTAATAAATATTGATGCAATCTTTACTAACCAACAATTGATGATAAATTAGATGTTGTTTAAATGTTTTAGATATTAGGGATTGTCTTACAATCACGGCTGGGAATTCAGTAAGAGTCTAACGATAAATTAGGTAAAACATTGTGATATGAGACGCATTGTCTATACGAATATTATAATGCGATATGAGACATTATGATAGACACAACATCTATACGAATAATACAATGTGATATAGGACTATGACATGCCAATCCACATTATCAACGTAAGAAAAGACTCTTGTTGTGTTGACATTGTTTATTTGTTCAGATTTTTTCTATAATGTCTATACGAACTGTTATTGACTATGACTATTTGTTGGATGATTGCATTTAAACAAAATTTATTTCTAGGTCCTCCTGAATCCTTACTTAACTGCTCTGTCATCAACCTCACTGAAAGCTCCATTCAAGTTGAATGCGTTGAAGGATACAATGGGGGACTGCCTCAAGTATTTACCCTTGTTGTTTACGATAAAGAAGTGGGTAAATTGAGGTCAAATGTCACATTACCACAGCCATCTTTTATCATACAAGGTTTACCCAGCAGTACTGCGCTACGCATGCTTGTTTATGCTAGTAATGGAAAAGGCAGGGGTCCACCTTATCCTTTGTTCGCAACAACTTTACAGAAAGCAGAGAAATTAACAGGTAATCAATTTTTTAAAACTTCTTTTGCAATATGAAATACTGTACAATTACTGTATTACTGCATGCGGATAGCATTTAAATATGAAAAACTAATATTAACTTATATTTTTACATCATTCATTTATTTATAACAAATTCTCAAAATATTGGTTACGGTGCAATTAAATCTTTAGTCGTCCAATATGTTTGGGAGTCAAGGAAGGAGACCAAGCCGAAATAGACTTAGTGTTAACGAGGACGTACTACGTGGAGGTCTGCTATGCTACACCCCTAACATTATTCATTAGAAAGCTTTTTTTTCTGTTAAAGGCCCTTTATTCAAATTTTTTTTTCTTTGTTATATAAAAATTATCTAGAATTTCATTAATGTTCAAATAATTACTTAAGGTCAGCTAATAGAAGAAAAAGAATTAAAGGAGACTATGGATAAAGACATAATTTTTGCTTTATAATTAATTAATTTAAGAATTTTGTCTCCTTCTTTGTAAAATTCTCTACAATCAATGAATTACTGAAAAAGATGCAAAAATTCATTAAAAATTCCCTTTTAATTATTTCTGATGGTTTTTTCAGCATCTTATTTATAATACACACACACACGCACATAAGCACACACACACACACATAATTTATATTAATTTATATTTGTTAGAATATGTTTACCTGTGCACACATTTGTTAAAATGTGTTAATCTAAAGAAAAATTGTGCTATTAATGAAAAATATATATATTGATATTTTACTCTGATTAATATCAGCTTATTTATAATACATACTAAAGTCCTAAGAAAAAGGAAATTTGATACTGCGATCTCACGTTTGCTTCCTTTTAAAATAAATCTTATTGAAATGGAAATGAAATCATTTCGACTCCTGACATTTCGCAAATTGTATTATTGAATACAGCTCATATTTGAAACAGTATATGCATTTGGGAGACGGAAATTGTATTTTTTTTTTGTTTCAAAGAGAAGTTATTATTTTTATCTTTAAGATAAAAGATAAAATCATCCAAAATAAACGCTTCATTTATTCTTCTTCTCTTGAAAATTTGCTTATTATTATTAGGAAAACTTAAAATTCAATTTGATCAAGTTTTATTCCCTTTACTTTCTTCCTAAGTTTTTCATCTATTTTAGTATAACGATAAAATGAAATTAGAAAAAAAAGTTATATTTTTTAATGTATTTATGAATTTTTGCAGATAATTCAATTTTAAATGTTTAGAAATAACAATTTGTGTCGGAATTTAATTCAGGTTACTTCCACCATATGCTATAGCATTGAATATTTGGGAAAGCAGTTTCCATATGGAAAAAAATATTATATTTATACACAGCCACACGCTTATACTCACACACACACATATGTATGTATCTATGTATGTAGATGCATAAAAAAACTATGTGTATATGATTATATATGAATATATATCATGTAACCACATACTAATTTAATGTTTGAAGCAGAAATCTGTAACACCGGTTGAATTTTTACTTCCCTTTTATATCAATACGATAGGCAAATATTATGAAAAGCAGCATATACACAAAAACAGACGAACATTCAAAGGTATAAAGAGCGTCAAAAGAAACGAATACTTTCATCGCTGGTATTATATACCAAAATATTCTCATAAATCTTACACACGTAGAATTTTGACAGGGGTTCTCACACGTGATGACCTGATAGTTGCCTTGTCAAGAGAAACGTATGAATTCTGTAAAAAAATATGTTTATATCATTGATTATTCAGCATGTGAACCTGATTGCGCAGTATCTTTACATTGCTACATTTACTTTTTTTTAATAAAATTATTACTTACTTTGAATGACAGTGAAAACTATTTTAGGCTTTGTTATATGTGCTGGAAGTGACGAAAACTGGAAAGATAACCTTTTATTTCAATTAATTATTCAGTTCAGTGATACTAAACATTGTGCAATCTCCATAATAATATTTGCTGAATGTTTTTCAAGTTGTAATGTGAAGTAGAATATATTTATGAAACGAAGGAATAAATCATTTCTATTAATATATTCTAATTTGAAACAATAAATAGCATATTTTGATAAATTAATGTATCAATTTTATATATGATCACATTTACAAAATTATATATGATTATTAACTAATAAGCATAATAATATTCAAATTAGTAATAATATGAAGCAATTATAGCTTCACTATGATGCATTGAGAAGATAAGTGTTATTCGGACTTTTAACAATGAGCTAATACTAGACGATAACAGATCTTTTAGTATAAAGAGTGAATATATAAACGGCAAATGAAAATATTTTTGAATTAGGTGTAACAGGAACGTAAAACAAGCATATACAGAAAAAATGCGCATACATTTTTTTTCTTATCTATAACACATAATTTGTCGGGAACTAAATCAGAATATCAGAGAATATTTAGTTTAATCTTAGTGACATTTTAGAGATTTCAATAAATTTAAAATTCTTATTTACCTACAGTTAATAGGTAAATATTTATGTATTACATATATGTAAAATATCTGAAATAATGTGTTAACTTAATTAGATGACAAAATATTGATATCATTTGGAATTATTTAGATTTATTCCATTGCTCTAGAACATCTGCTATTTCAGTATTAAAAGCATAAAATTCAATATACGTATTCAAAATATTTCTGTAAAAATATTACATATCAAACGTTATTAAGGAATTATTTATTTCCAACATGATTAATTATTAAAGAATTTAATTTCATTAGTCTGATTTATTTGTTCTCTGTGTCAATTTAAATTAATTAAAAATTTTATAATTATTAAAAATGCGTGTAAATATTTGCCGGTGCGATTAAGTGTTTAAGAGAAAATAGTGTGACATTTAAAGTTGTCTTACGATAATTCTTGTTATTTTTTGTCTCCGATTCTTGTTGCAAACTATTGTGAAGACTTATAAAATTAGTTAACTAATCTTTTATTTTGTGTAAATCACGCTACAATGAAGTGCATTTTTTTGGACGCAAATATATTCTTTATTTTATTAATGACATTTTGAAATTATTTTAAATATGCTTTCTGATAGATCATAAATTCAAAAATAAATTAACAAAATAACTCCATGAACCTGTACTGTGTTTCGATTAAACATCTGAGATTTTATTTTTCTGATTACTGCACAATACTAGCTATAGCGATCTTCCAATAAGGGTCTTAGTGTAAATGCAATGAAATGTTGATGTATTTGGTTTCAAAATCCTTACGCAAATTAGGTGCATTAGCACTCAAGAACTGTATGCATTTTTTCCATAAAACGTTATGTGATAAATGTGAATTATAATAAAAAATAAATTATCCAACACAAAACTCTGCAGTACGGAGTTGAAAAAAAGGGTAAATGAGAAATTAATTTAGTTATTGGAGCAAAAAGGATGGAAGTTGAATGTACGCAAAGAATAAAAATATTGATAGAAACATATTTCTTAGTCCTTCTATAGAACTTGCATTATCAATTCTATCAGGAAGTTTTTGTAAATCCCGTCAAAATTAAAATAGACAAACGGTCATTGAGGAAAAAATGCATAGGTCAAAGCAAAGAAGAAGCATCTTAAGTCTCCAATGTCAAAATACATTGTATTACATTTTTTTCAGAGTACTAACGCAATACAAATCAGTGCAATGAATATAGAGACGGAATTTTTATTTCTAAATAGTTATGAAATTGCTTGGAGGGCATGGTTTATAAATCAAAGTGGATGAAAGATAAATGTATAGGAATATTGGTAGAAATATATTTCACTGCTATTACACAGATTTTATATTTGAAACTTCATAAGGAAATGCATTTAAAATCCACTTAAAAATAGAGAAACGTTCATTGAGAAAAAATGAAATGCAACTTAAGTAATCAGTGTTAAAATACATTATCCTACACAAAAATATGCAATATGAAGATGGAATTTTTATTTCTATATAATTGTAAAATCACTTGTGTATCAAGAAATATTGACAGAAATATTTTCCTTAGTTCTATTGATGTTGTATTCCAAATTCTATCAGGAAATGCACTTCAAATCATTTTAAAAATAGACAAACGTTCATTGAGAAAAAAATATGAAAGTAGTTTAAGAAATCAGTGTCAATATATATTGTCATACCAAAAAATATGCCATATGAAGGCGGAAATTTTATTTATATATAGTTGTGAAATGACTTGTGCATCAAGAACTATTGACAGAAATATATTTCTTAGCCTTTCTATTGATCAAAATAGAAATATTACAAAAATATATTTCTTAGCTCTATAGATCTTGAATTCCAAATTCTACCAGAAGATGCACTTCAAATCCTTTTAAAAATAGATAAACGTTCATTGAGAAAAAATGAAAAGCAACCTTAGTAAACAGTATCAAACTATATTGCCTTATGTAAAAAAATAAGTAACATAAAGACGATAAGTTTTATTTTTCTATAGTTGTGATATTACTTGGAGAGCATAGTTTCTAAATAAAATTGAATGAAGGATAATATAAAGCGATGAATAAAAATATTGATGGAAATGCATGTCGAATCTTACTTGTAGTGCTTTTGATGAAATTTTGAAGCATTTAGTCATAAACTCTTTAGGTCAAATTAGACACATTAGAACTAAAGCAAATTTTGTATCATATAATGTAAAAATTTCTATGATTATGAGACACTTGCAATATATGTAGTAAGAGGACAAAAAAATTGTCCTACTCAAACTATGCACTATGGCGATATGTATTTCTAAATAACTGCAAATTTACTTGGGTTATATACTTTTCATAATGAATGGGAGATGAAGAGAAGAACTGAATAGAAATATTGATGGAAATGTATTTCTAAACCCTTCTTTAGTGAATCAAATGAAATTTCTGTGTATTTGGGCCCAAAATATTTTATGTCAAATTAGGTCACTAAAGAATTTTCTGATTTTTTTTCATATAAAAAAATTAATAAATATGAATAATCAAATAATTCAGTGATAAATGAAAAAAAAAATATTTGTTTTTACTAATGACACTTATAATGAACAAGTACACTGGTGATCGTCAGAGATTTTAAGCCGAATGAGCGTCTTTTGTTTTTGAAGTCGTGGCAACTAGGGCCGTGGCAAGAGTACGTCTTTTCTACACACTCATCACATTCGCTTGTACAGCCCTCTTTTTACAAGGGAGGGGGGAAAATTAATACACAACACAGATGATACACGGAACAACCATGCCCTAATCAGGACTCGAACCCGAGATGCCCAGATCACGAGGAAGATATACTACCTCTATGCCAGGACGCCGTCCTAATTATGTAAATTTGTTAAAATATTGAGATCTTTAGATGATACTAAGTTTCGAATTTTAAGTATTTTGGAATATTAATTTGGCACCCAGGCAAGGGAAAAAAACTATAAGGAAACATACCTGCAAATCGGAAATAAGCTGAAAGGCACTGATATTTGAGGAGTGAATTAGAAAACTGAATTTAGGTTTGTAGGAGATACAATTCCTCATATACTATTAACAGATCATAAGGACACTGGCAAAAAAATCATTCTATCCCAAACTATGCAATATGGAGAAAGAGTTTTTATTTCCAAATAGTGGTGAAATTACTTGTGTAGCATAGTTCCTAATTCAAAGTGGATGATATATGAACTTAAGCAGTGTATGGAAATATTAATGAAAATATATTTTGTAGTATTTGCATTCTAAATTCCATTTAAAAAATCACTTAAAAACCCTCTCAAAAAATAGACAAAAATTCGTTGATAAAAAAAAATGCCCAGGTGAAAGCAAAGAAGCAACTTCAGTCTCCAGTGTCAGTCCATTGATCGAGTGAGCAGAATTAACAAAACACATGTTATCCATTAGGTGGCTGGACGATGAAGTCAAGGGAAATCAATTGAAAGGCTCGGGAGATTGAAGGTCTAGAGGAAAAGGGGAGAGTGGAAAGACGTGATGGGGTTCCCTTCGATTGGTCTGACGAGTGTAGCTCAGCAATACACGAGGAAGCACGGGAAGAATCAATGCATCATTCTTCTTCTGTTTTTTTGAGAAAAGGAAAGAAAAAAAAACAGAGGCTCATGTCCTGATCTAGACAAATGACCAACTTGGTTCATTGCCTGATGAATACCTACATTTGGACTATATTCTAAGCTCTGACAAAAAAAAATGGTATCTGTTTTCAATTAGTAGCATTTCGGTGAAGGTTATTTTTTGTTTTGTTTTTTGGGTTGCCATAATATTGTGACTAAGAATGAGGCATAGAATATCAGGTAAATTCATAGTCATATTAACATACCAATTTCCACCCATATACTTTAGACACCATCTGGACAATAATTTCAAATTGATATGATCATAATAATTTTTGAGAAATGTCTTTTGAGAAATGCCTTATGACCATAATAAATTTGAGAAATGTTTTATGACCATAATAAATTTGAGAAATGACTTATGACCATAATAAATTTGAGAAATGACTTATGACCATAGTAAATTTGAGAAATGTCTTATTAGACATTTCTTAATATTCTAGTAAAACATTTCACAGCATTTCTCATGCCTATTGTTATATTTGGAAAAATTTCTAATACTCTCTTCAGATGCCTAAAATAGCTTTTACTTTAAACCAAAATAATAAATATTAAGTATCAAAAGATAAAAGAACAAAAGAAAACTTCAATATTCTTTATTATTTTGAATTAATATTATTTAGAAATTAAATTAAAAATATGGCAATTTTTATTCGAAGTTCAAAATCTATAAATTTAAAAGAATATAAATCTATTTTTTCTTATATTCAGCCAAAAAATGCCTTCATACAACATTCTGAAAAATTCTAATTAATTCTATGATTGGATCATTATAAAAGTACTCCAATTAATACCGAAAAAAAGAAATTTAAAGCTTTAAAATACTTTGAAAGTCAAATTTTTGACGAAAATATCAAATAGAAATTTATTATTATTATTATTATTATTATTATTATTATTATTAATAGAATGTTAGAAGAAATTAAAATAGTTTGCTATATTCTCAATAACTAACGGGAACATTGATTTAATTATTTTCACTTTCATTAAATTTTAATTTATTAATTCAGTATTAGAAGTTTATATAAAAATCTTACAAATCCAGAAAAACTGCGTTAGAGTTATTTCTAGGTAATTATAGAGAAAGTCAATTCCAACATTTAATGACAGCCAGCTCATTGCTCGAGTCACTAGATTTCACAAAAACTATAAGAACCGTTATGTTACTGGACGTGGGATTCTAAGAAAATCAATTGAAATAATGGGTAATTGAAGGTGTTGAAGAAAAAGGGAAAGTTTGAAGATGCAATCGAATTACTCCGATTCGTCAAACGACTGCAGTGCCACAATACACCAGAAGGTATAAAAAGAATAAATACATCTATTCTTATACTATAATTCTTTTGAAGAAATTCGGATTGGAAAAATTAATTAGAGATCTACATCACTGTATGTACTCACAGCCAAGTAAATATTTATAATATGGAGATATTTCAGTCAATATACAATTTTTAGTCAGTTTTTTTAACCGCTGATAAATTTTGATGAAAAACTGATAAAAGGTCTAGATAAGGTCTAAGATAAAGGTATAAAGATAATGATTGTATGTGATACATTCACACTTTATTACAAATTGAATTAGAGTAAGTAATTTTATTATAGAGTTGCTTTTCACGTTTTCCATATTTATTTATCCCTAATATTGAAATATAAGTAATGTTTAAATGAAGGTCTTGGCTTCATTAATTGATTTGCAAAATTTTCAACAATCAAAATCTTGAAAATGTTGTCACAAAACTGGATTATATAAGCATGCAATTAATATTATAAAAATCAGTTTGAATTAGCAATAAAAAATTAGAATGGCAGACAGTTTTACAATTTGTAATTTCCTTTTTATTCCATTCCTCCGATTATTTTCGAAACTTATTAATATCTTTTGAACATTTGAATGCTATTAAAAGTTTATTTTGAGATATTTCCATGAAGAATTTTCATAATCAAATACATTTATTAGCAAGAATCTTCAACATATTTGACTCTTAAGATCATGATAAGGAGGTTCTTCCATTTTAATAAAACTTTAATTTTTTAATACCCATTTTTACAGTTACATGTGATGGTATAATAACAATATGACTCAGATATAAAATAAATGTGTGCTTACTTACAAATGTATCTCATTTTTTTCATCATTACTGACATTTAATGTATAAATATCGTTAGTTAAAAAACCATGTTTTTTATATGTTTTGAAAATACTTTATATGGAAATACTTTATATTTTTCGAAAATAATCAAGATTCTGGACACATACTTTCATGATGAATGTACTTCAACTCATTAGCGAGGTTGACTTTTTGGCCATTATTACTTTCATCTCAAGATCATACAAATAATTTCTAAAAATTCAGAAAGAAAGAAATTAAACATTGACATATTGAACATGGCACATAACTGTCAATATTTCGAAATATAAGAAAACAGCCCAATAGAGTCCATATTGTTTTTGAGTTTTTCCTATAGAACATGATAAATATATTTTAACTCATTAGCGAGGTTGACTCTTTTCGCTATTATTACTTTTCTCTCAACATTTGCAAATAATTTCTAAACATTCAGAATTAGAAAGAAATTAAAAAATGACATATTGAACATGACTCATAACTGTCAATATTCAAAAATATAAGAAAATAATCCAATAGAGTCCTTATTGTTTTTTAGTTGTTTCTATAGAATATGATAAATATATTTTAGCTCATTAGCGAGGTTGACTCTTTTAGACATTATTTCTTTCATCTCAACATTTGCAAATAATTTCTAAACATTCAGAATTAGAAAGAAATTAAACAATGACATATTGAACATGACACATAATTGTCAATATTTAGAAATATAAGAAAATAATCCAATAGAGTCTCTATTGTTTTTGAGTTTTTTCTATTGAATATGATAAATATATTTTAGCTCCTTAGCGTAGTTGACTCTTTTCAGCATTATTACTTTCATCTCAACATTTGCAAATAATTTCTAAAATTTCAGAAATAGAAAGAAATTGATCATTGATTTCTAGAACATGACACATTTTACAGTGAATATTTCGAAATATAAGAAAATAGTCCAATAGAATCCATATTGTTTTTGAGTTTTTCTCCTAGCCGTTTGAAGAACAAAATTCTCTAAATTTCGAATGGTAGTAAAGTACATGCTCCAAAGAAACATATCCATTTTTCATAAACATAGTTAGAACTAACTCTCTTTGTTGTTTCAAAAAGCATAAATAAAGTACAAATGCTTTTGAAAAGCTATAAAAAAGATTTGGGACCTGAGTCTACTGGAATTTGAATTTTTCTGAGTGGGTGTTTTAATACAGTTGCTTATGTAAGGTAGTATAACAGAAGTCATTCTTTTATTCATGAATTCCACAACGAAGGAAACATACAAGGATCGTCTCCAAGACATCTAATATTTCAAGAAGGAAGAGATTTAAGTAACCTCGGTAGACAAGAAGAAAGTACTTTGTTAATCAACCGAAGTGGATTTCAATAGCAAGCTGTCAAAGTACACTTACCATGGTTTGAAATATGGTGCCAAGCAATACTAGCCATGGAAGGCGAAACAAAAGAAAACGCAAGAACACAAATAAATTATTGGACGCTCTTGATAACAAATAGTATAATAACTCAAACTTTCAGACGAAAGATTTCTCAAACAAAAGAAGGAGACAAAAAAGCACAAAATGTTCTTTTACTATACATAACCTTAATCTTTGCGCTTAAATGGGTAATTTGTATAGTTTTATAAATGAAAACTTAGATGCATCATTCTTCTTAGAATCGTCATTATTTCTACTTAAAAATTTGTTTCATTTTATTTATCTGATTCGTACATTCTCAGACACATATATTACCATTTGAGTTTGGATTGATCAGGATAAATGGCTGTATTCCAATAAATAACATCGCGACAAGATAATAAGAGATAATGTATCTATATTTATTTATTGCCGTTGGTATAACTGAAGCAATAGGAATATATATGTATATGTGGTTCTCTGAAGGTAAATTTCAATAAGCTAAAACTGTCATTCTTTTAAAAAAACAATCAAATACACCTATTGATAAGTGAAACATTCGTATCAAACTTTTTATATAATCTTAATGATTTTTAATGATATCCATCAATAAAGGGCATCAGACCAAAAAACTGCTCAATTATTAAGATAAGTGAAATGATTAATACCACTTGCTAATATAAATGCTATATATATTCCATTGAATAAAGTCGATCAATGAAATACTTTATATAATGGCATGTTTGAAAGGATTTGCGAACTAATATAGATAAATAACATTGAAATATTTTAAGACAGAACAATACCTTATACAAATATATTTCTTTAAAATTATCTATAAAAAGAATCTATATTTTCGTATCATACATATTAATTTAAAAAAATAATATTAGGAACATGATTATTTTTAGTTATGTTTAAATCATTAAATAAATGTATTCATTAAGCATCATTAAATAAAAACTAAATAAATGAATCCTTTAGGAAATAGTGTGCAATAAATTGGTTAATTCATAATAAATTCATGTTTTAAGCTAATGTTATTAATTCCGTCAGTATGAAGAAATAATCATGGATTCAAAATAAAAAGTGGAAATTATTCATTATGCTGTATTTAAAAGTTCGATTTGTAGGAAATATTACCATTATTATGAATAATTAACAGCATTTACTATTAATGATAATAAATAAATCACATTAAAAATACCACATTGAGCTAACTATGTAAACTAAGCTTTCAAAGAATATTAGATTTTTTTTAAATAAATTATAAACAATATAGTAGAATTTGAAAAGTAACGAAACATTTTTTTCATTCATTTTTGCTAAGTATTCTATAATATATTCATTTATTTTTCTTCTATTTTTTTAAAAAAATTTGACAGTAAAAGCCATTGTTAACAAATGGTGTGCAAATGTTAAAATAACAAATACAAAATTGATGTTCTTAAGTGTTTCCTCTATTTACTTACAGATATATAAACGATTGTTTTATTTGATCTCCATTGTCCACAATTATTAATTAAAATTTAAAGTATTAAATAAAAATGTCTTTATTTAGTTAATGAAAAGAAATTATGAATATATATTTAAAAAAACGTCATTCTGACAGAAGACCTGGCAATTCCTAGTATTGATTTCCAGTCTGATTATCGACTAAGCGAAAACAATGTGTGTTATTATTCGAAGTTCATAAAGTTTACTTAATTGCTGGGGATAATTAAATTTATAATTGCTCTGTAGTGATATGGAAGCGTAAATGTTGACTCGTGAGCTTAATTAGGCTGATTTATCTCTTCAATATTGACGAAGATGAGGGGCCGTAATTTCAATAATCTTATTACTTGTCGAGATATGTTTTTAAGCTGTCGTTGAAAACGGTACTGCCTTACAACCTTAGAAATAAAAAATATAATAAAAAGCATATCTGAATTGTAAGGCCTTATTTGGTTATAAAGATAAGTTGCGTAAACAAAAGAGACTGTGAAAAGCTTATAATCTGGTAGTTTTTAGTAGTAATTATTTACAAAAGACGAAATTCTTTATCAAATTCTCTTGAATCCGTTTAATCTTTTAATTAAGTAAAATGTTAAAAAAAGATATTTACTTGAAATCTATATTTTTTTCACTATTTATAATTCCATAGCAAAATTCATAAAGCCAACAATAAATATGATCTTTATTAGTGTGTTAAATATTTATTAAATGTATAAACATTCAATGTTTGATATTTTAATATCAAATACATTTCACTTATGCCATAAATTATTTTTTTAATTACTGAATTTTGAAATTATTTGCTGTAAAAAAGTTAATAAGAGTTAAAAGAGTTCAGAGTTAATTAAATTATGAAATTACAGCTAAATTTATATTGACATTGTGACCGAAAGGATAAGAAAAGATAATCTGAAGAAATCCCGACAATATATAATTGTATCACTAATATTGAAAATGATTATGTGTATAGTTGTTCTTGTTTATTTCTACAGCCGAGACCATTTGATAAAAAAAACTAGATTTAGGTAGAAAAGAAACTTAAGTAAAATGTGGACTATTGTGTAATTGAAATTTCAGATAGAATAATTCATTTATATTTATTTAAGATTTCGAGTTTTTCCCCATAATTTCTGAAATTTTAATTATACAGGAACAATAATGTACTATTTTAAAATTCATGAAGAATTATTTATAAAAATAATTTATATTTTGAAAACCAACTTAGTTATCATACATTTTTCACAAATTTTGGATAGAAAAAAAGGATAGTTTTCGATAACACTTTCATTTTTGCAATGATATTCAAACTATTATCATTATTTCACCATTTGTTTAGCCTCAAAACGTTCTTATATTATCTTAGCCACTTATACGGAAGCAGAAAGCAACTTTCCAATGCAGAGAAATATAACTTGCTTTATCTAGAGAATTATTTTCAATGGTCTATGATGCCGATGGGTTCAATATATTTAGGAATGATAGACGCACCACAAATAAAATAAGCATATAACACAACTTTAACATTTATCACATTTTCTCTCAGAAATATACCATTTCAAAAAATAATTATGATCAAGTTAGGCATAGGAATTTAAATTGAAATTAATTCAACAGAAGAATTTTTGGTAGAAATATGTTGTCAAATACCGCAGTAATATAGTAATATATATTTTCATAACTCTATTGCTCATTTAAAACAATTATGAGGCACCTTAAATGATTTATCAATACTGAAAGAATGTTTTTAATGTAATTAATACATTTTATCCTTTTTAAATAACCATGCACTAAAAAAACTTTAACCCAATTTAATGCAGGAATGAAAACTATTGGTTATTTTATAAAGCTATTCTTGGACTAGAGAAGTTAGAACAATTTATCTCAAGTAACCCTAAGCTTAAATTAGTTTGCTTAGTCTCTTTAAATTCAAGCGCCATCCTTCTTTAAGTAATTCGTTTTTAGACTGTCCACAAAATCAATCTTAATACCTTTCCAATAACATCTAGGTTAAGCCGTCGAGTACAAAGGGAAAAGAAAGTACTTTTTTTCTTACTTTTCTTGAAGAAAGTAGAAAAGAAAATTAAACAAACTTTAAATAATTTACCCTCAAGGAATTTCCTTCTATTTCTGAAAAAAATCTAGAATAATAAGATGAGCAAACTCCCCTCGAAAACTCTGATAATTGCTTAATGACTGATAAAATTATTGAAAATATTTGATGAGCCATAATTCATCATTTAAAAAATTTCGTTGAGAAAAATCACTTCCTATAATTTTCTAAGGATTTATTTTTGCTTCCAGTTATTAAATCTCAGGCAATTAAACTTTGAGATTTAGCACAAAAAAAGGGAGAAAATTTTATTATTATAGAATATTTGTAGTAATAATTAATTGCATATTAGGAAAATTAAAAGTAAATATGAGGTTTTATAATCTCTATAGCTATATAGATAATTTAATTATTTGTTAATTATATTTTCAAGTTTAAAGTGCTTGAATACCTCTAGGTATTTAAAATCAAGAATTATTTTTACTAAGAAGCTGAAGTAGTGTAAACTCATGTTGACATACATAATTAAATGTGTATAAAAATTTAAATTGTATATAATAAAATATTTTGGTATGTATAACACGAGGTAAAATAAACATACGAATATCTCATTAATAGTAAAATCACACTGTTATGATTTCCCATATTTAATCAATTCTTGAAACACATTTCGTAGGTTTTCTATTCATCAATATAAGATGTATTTAAAAGTATGATTGGCAATGAAAAACAATTCTTAATCTTCCACCACCTCTTCTATATGTTTGAAATAAATTCTATGATCACGAGGGGTTACATGAAAACAAAACGTTTCGTCATACGTAATCAGTCAATCATGCTTAAAGTTGATTCGCTGGTTACCAATCATGCCATGATTGGTTGAACGTTACCAACCATGGCAGTAAAAAATATTTTCCCCTTCTTTTCTTAAATAGTATCATTTTTGTGTTTGTGGTAATCAGAATATGTTTTGCAGTAATATTTTTTCAAGGAGTAAGAAAATATTCAACTATTATTTCAACAGTAATAATATTCAAATAATTACTTAAAATGTGTACTTTTATAATCTAGGTGTGATGAAAATATATAAAACAGTACTCTGGGTTTGCAACTTCGCCAGTATTTTGCCGCTAATGAAACAGCTAAATGGCCTAGAAGGACTAGCAATTTGATAGTACTTAAGTTTATGACTAGCTACTTGACAGTACCTGGGTACTTAATATATATCGATCTGGCAGGAAAACCATTGATTTTCTCAAACTCTTATATAACGAAAAATCAGACAATAGAAAATCAAATCAAATGAATTTTAGATGACCATTTTTATATTATGTAAGAAATCTTCTACCAAACTGAGTAAATATTCAATAATTACGACTGTTTATTCAAATATGTTTATCAAAGATAATAATACAAAGAAAAACATTCTTTAAGGATGATAATGGTAGATCATGGCTGAACTTTCTATTAACTGAGAATAGGAAATTACTATCAAAATTTTAAATATTTACTACTTCAATGTCAATAATGATAGATAGATAGAAAGTTTCTAAAAATTGAGATTCTAAAGCAAACAAAAAAAAACTTCCAAGCGGCTTAATTATCGGAAATTTATGGCACTTTCTTTGGGAACTCAGTTTTCTATGTTTATTGAAATTTTTAAAAATACATTGTTCCAAAAAATGCGAGTGAAATCTAATTTCTCACTTATTACCATACATCATTATGAGATAAGATAAGATAATCTTAATTTTTTTTCTTTTTATACTAAATAAGCAAACTTTATTTTTTTTTCAAAATACTGAAACTCGTAATTACAATTTTAATCAACTCTGTCAACAACGGTTAAAACATTAAAATGAAACCCACCTCCGTAATTACAGAAACGACACTCCACTTAATGAACAGATCTTTTCGTTTTGGAAAACATGATTAACGCCTTGGGGTTTACTTAGTAGCTTTTCTGGAAGAATTCTAGAAAAATATTAATGAAGATAGTTGGAAAAAAAAACACGAAATACTATGATGAGTCAAGTTACATTAAATTCTCATCATCACATATTTTTAATAACACTTCTGGAAGTCACTTCTTAGCTTTTTTTATTCGTTTGGTAAATTGCCTTTTGAATGCAAAAAACCGACTTTTCAAGTTTTAATTAATTATCAGCTATCATTTTGCAATGATAGGGAACACAAAGAAGAGTTTAAACACAATTATATTGGTAGATACATTCGACCAGATAAGTAATAAAAATTAATAACATGAGAAGTTTTTTTTCTAAATTCTTATAAACAAGATTAGATAAGAGATGTTTTTGATTGTTGTTGTTTAAGATAGGTATACTCACCCATTTGTTTATATATACAAATGAAAAAATACTCTGTTATTAATATATGTTTTTTTATATTTAAAAAAATCACGTCATTATAATATCAGATTCACTACATTTTCCTAGCAGTCTCATTCTACTATTTATATATTATATTAATACTCTAAAGGTAAGACATCTTTTAAACAGAAAAGACTAAAAATCAGCAAACTGTCAAATAATTTAAGAAACTATATAATAGTTTTTCAACTTACTATTTTTGTTATAGAATTTTTGCCGTTGCTAAAACGGAGGGAAAATGTAGGGATTTACTGTTGGTTTCTGTATATTGTACTCTGTTCACCTTACATGGTTATCTTTTAAATCACTTACACTCGTATACTTGCTTGGGATTGATTAGGTTACTCTATCTTGGATACCATTTTTGATTATATAAATGCTTTTGTATTGAGATTAGGACAATGTTTCTCCTATTTCTTTCAAGTTGATTATGTATATTTTTTGTCTAAATTTTATTGTTTATTTTCCTTTTATAAATTAAATATATTTTAAAGTTTAAAATATGGCTTGTATAGCAAATTTTTTTAACAAAAAGAATTAAATATGGGTTCTAGGTTTATTTAGTAACTTATTTGTTTCTTCTAATTTCAGTTTGTATATTTTAATTGCTATTAAAGTATTTTAAGTTTATTTAAATTACTAAAGTTGAAATTTTTCATATTTAATTCTAAATAAAAGCAAAGAAATCAAAGCTTAGTATAAAGCCTTTTAGCATATTACTATTTGGAATCAAAAAAACTTTTCAAAACATATTTTGAGTTAGATTTTCAACTCAGCAAGGATCTATTCTCAAAATTTAAGTTTTTCCTCAAAAAAATTATTTTTTCATCTTTATATTTATTAAATACAAATAAAATACAGAGTGTACTTAAAGTCCCTATCTATTTTATAGAAGGGGTTAAATTAAAACAAAACTTAAATGAAATATAGTTGAAAAATATTTTAATGTGCAACTCAGACATTTTCTTCCTCTGATTGCCACAAACACGGTCCATATCCAACACATCTAGACAGCTCCTGTTGCTATTTGCTCATGAAGAATAAAGGGCCATAAACTTTTGACTTGGTTATTCCAAACCACAAATTAACCTTTGGAGAATCTCTTTTCCATGATATGAGCTCATGTGGTTTCTCAGTGGCCCAAATGCGACAGTTTTGTCCATTAACCATGTCTATATGTGTGAAAGGTAGCTTCATCACTAAATGAAATCTCCATTAAATTTTTGTTTTGAATTTGTTCACTTAACTCTGCACACATAGCTGCTCTTGTCAGATAATTTTCTTCGTGTAGATCTTTGAATGTGATAGGCCTGAACATTGAGGTAGGAATATGTAGTCTATGTGACACCCTTTGTGTGCGTCAACATGTGTGCGTCATCTTCATGGACTAACTCAACACTTTGTTGTGTTGCAGTGGCACGTCCAGATCTTTCTTCATCATGACGTGAGCCCGTTCTGTTGAATTTGTTGAGTAACTCAAAATATCTTTATCTGTAGGTCATGCGCCTGTTGAATTGTCTGTCAAATATGTCTCTGATTATGTCTTGTTTCCCCGGATACCGAGTTTTACAATCAACATACGTTCTTCTATATTCACCATCATTCTGTATCTGCAATAAAAATAAGTTTTCCTACCATTTAATCACAAAATTAGAAAGGGACTTTCTGTACACCATGTATTGTACATATCGATTTTTAATAGATTGTGAGAAAATTGAAGAATACGAAGGAAAGATTCCCAACTATGACACGGCATATTCCATTGTACTTATTTGGCATAGTACCTTTTAGATTCTTGTAGATATAACATGATTTTAACATTTTAGTAAACAATGTATCATGAAAATACGTTAATAGATTTTTAAGATTTCGGCAAAATAGTATGGGGCTTATGTTATTGTCTGCTGCATTACTAGAGTATCAATACCATCCCTTATGTCATTCTACTGTTCTCTTTTTTTCTTCATTAACTAGAGAAAAATTTTAACTGTTTTTTTTCGGTATGGTGTTTTGTTTAACCCTTATCTTTATGTTTGTTTGCTTCTTATTTTTATTATTCTGCAATATAAAAGTTTTCCAGCCATTAAATCACGAAAATAGATAGTCAGCTTTATGTACACTCTGTATTGTGCAGCTCGATTTTTAATAGATTGTGAGAGACTTCAAGAATACGAAGGAAATATTCCCAACTTATGAAATGGCATATTCTATTGTACTTATTAGGCATAGTACCTTTTAGATTCTTGTAGGTATAACATGATTTTAACATTTAAGTAAACAATGTATCATGAAAATACGTTAATAATTTCTTAAGATTTCGACAAAATAGTACGGTGCTTGTGTTATTG
>JAOUZG010008087.1:5247775-5265533 GCA_026289955.1 Argiope argentata | reverse complement strand
TATGAGGATAAACTGATAAGATAATTTGAATGCCTTGTTTTTCTCTCCCCTGTGCAGTTTATTAAAAATGATAAGCTATAATTGAAGAAGGAATAATGTAAATTAATACAGCACAAAAAAACTAGCTTTATTTTAATAAATTGAAATTTATTGACAATTTGTTTTTATTCTTGTAATTAATCTCCAATTTCTGTTTTTTTTTTAAATTTTTTATTATAAAATTTTGTTTTGAGCAATATTGATTTGAAGGGAGAAATTTAATCAGGACATTATAAGTTCCTTCAAGGTCAGTTGCACTATTTTCAGTTTTTAGGATTGATAAATACTTTCTTAAAATATGTAATTAAATATCAGAACAAACGTTTGTATTTCTGTTAGACATTGCATCAAAAATATCTGAAATTATTAATGTACTAAACTTATTTAAATGCCATTCCACAATTCAAACAAATATCTTTTGGATCCTAATAATTTAATTGGCGTAGTTCCAAAAGTTAATTCAAACACAAATTGCAGTAGCACTTTTTATTGTTGCAGCTATATTCAAACAAATTCTGTTGTTTCATCAAATGTTTCGTTTGAGTTGTTTTTTCAGCTGTTATTCATAAGGTAAATATTTACTTCTTTTGAAAATCTAAATAAGAATGAGAGGTTCTTCTTTGAAAATCTAAATAAGAAATCTAATAAGCTTCTCTAAATAAGAATGTAAAAAATTAATATTTTTGTAAAAAAATTCAAATTTCATTAATAATACTTTTAAAATATTTTTTAAGTATTGTGAAAAATGATGAGCATACAAACATCAAAGATGTATAATTTATTTAAAAAATGAAGTAAAATAAATAAAAATTAGACATTTAGAAATATTTAATTTTCTGAAGGAGTATATTCCGAGGAATATATTTTGAATGAATATATATTCCGATAAGTTTTAGTTAATAATCCCTATATATACGCTCTAAAATTTATAAATTCCAGCAGTTTGCAGTTACATGCAAATACACGTAATGGTACTAAAAATTATCATTAATACAGTAGAGGATTATTTAGCTACAATTATGATAAATGCTAATTTTACGTTGTATGGGATACTATGGCATCAATTGTCTGCTTGCCAAGAATTAAAATGCAAACAATAGTGAAATCTGAGAATAAAGGTCTGTATATTAATACGTATTAATTCGAATCAATTCTGAGAATAATAGTATATACATTAATAAATATTATGTTTATAAACAGATATTCTGTCAGTATATTGGTATTTATTATTGTAATATTAACAAATAAAAGTTAATAATTGTCATGCATGTCAACCTATTTATAAAATATGTGATTTGTGGAAAAAGAAAATAATTATTTTCTTCTGCTCCTCATTATATGATTCTTTCTTGCTTCTTCCGAAATTCATAACAATGGTTTGAGAAAAGAAATGTCAAACTGATAATTGTTATTTTAAAGCGCAAGTGTTTTTATTGTTGCCATATTGTGTACAACGTTTTCTCCCTTTTCCTAATTAACCCGTGCTTTTAGTTTTATTTATGTTGTTGTTGCTTCTTATGGCACTTGCCAGCTGATACATCAGAAGATTTTAAGCCGAAAATAAGTGCCTCTTGTTTCAAGTATCGCCATCTAGGGCCATGAGCACGACTTTAGCAACACATGCATCACATTCTAACTTTTTATAGGGGGACACACTCACACAACTCACAGACAGCACACAAAAGAGCAAACATCCCCGAACCGGGACTCCTAGAGCACGAGGAAGACTCGCTACCTCTGTGCCAGAAAGCCGGCTAGAGATGTACTTATAAAAATATAAAGAAAGAAAGAAAAATACTATCGAACATTTCATCTAAAGATTGTCTAAAACCAATGCAAAATTGTGATAAATGTACGAATAGATGTGATTTAGCAAGGGAAATAGCACTTCATCATATTGTAATTTTGACTCACATAAAGGGTTTTCCCTGACTGATGGATTTCCGTAAAGGATGTTCCACATTACTTTTGTGCCAGTTCTAACCTGGCTGATTAGCTTTCATCCGTATATTCGACTGTTTGTTAAAATATATCTGCTGAATTAAGCACACACAAGGGCAGTTTCACCAACACATGGCTAATTGGCCTTTGACGGAATAGCTTTTGCAATGATTCCTTATTATAATTTCGGCTATGAGAAACGGACATTGATAAATGAATGGCGATTGATTTAGGGCATTATTTGAGTGAACGGAAATTATGAACGGCTGCTTTGAACAGGTTTCCGGAACGTCTATTACCATTCCGGTATTACTAATAAGTAATTAGAGACGTCGAATAATTCTAAAATAAAGCGCAAATGAATGGGATGGCAACTGAACTAAAACGGCGCCATCTGAAGTAAATGCTCCGTCATCCGTCTGTAGCATTTCATATGCAGCTAGAAATGCAGAGTAACGCTGGGCAGCTCATGGAAAGGCACCCTCCGGCGATGGTGAATCACACTTCAAAGATAAATAAATGAATATATAAATCATTTTGCAAAATATAGTACTTAGTTGAGAATGTCAACTACATGTGAGAATTCGGCTAAATATACTAAGAGCTCTTGATCTTACTGGAATTCCTTGTTACGGAAATAAAAAAAATATAAAAATTAAAATGAAATCTGCTATGCATAATTGAATGTATCATGTCGAAACATCATTTCTTAAATGGCAAAGCATCACGTGCTCGTGCGAGTTGAATTTTATTTTTATTCATTTTAATGGTTTCATTGAATGAGTCACTTAAGTACAGCAAAGGATCCAAAAAAACTTTGTCTCGCATATATTGTTAAAAAAAAATCATGTTTCCCATTTATTTCATTTCATATAATCACTTCAATTCACTTTCATCAATCATATCAAATTACATTTTTCTACGTTTAATTTGATGTAGTAATTATTATTATTTTTAAAGTCAGAGCTTTTGTGAATGGAAAACGTTATTAAACGTTGATATTTGGAGATGCTTGTGCAGATAATAACATTTTTATTTTTCACCTACGGATTTTTGTTGACGTCAAAAATCATAACCTAAAAATTACAGCATGTTATAAACATTTTGACAGTAACTTGATAATAAAGATTTTAACAGTATTTTTCAATTTGAGAGATCTCAGCAATGTTAAACTAACATTTTGAAATTTCTTTTAAGTATTTTAAAACTATAAATTTCTTCATCTCTAAATACTAATTTAAGCTTAAGTAAGATAGTGCTTTAAGGAGAACTTTTAATTTAATATTCAAAGATTTATTAATCGATTATGTAAATTTTAAAAGTAAGTTAAAAAATCAAATTTCAAGAATAAGTTTTCATTGGTATCTTGATATTCTATGGATTAATTTCTTTTTGTCTTCATCATTTGCATGTTAATAAATGGAAAAAGTAATTAAAATTATTTTTAAATAGCAGCCTGTATTCGAAATGATATTTATTACACCTGTGTAGGATTCTTTAAAATTTAATAAATTTTATTTCTATTTGAAATTTTATAGTAGCAATAAAATTATTATTCATACTAAATTTACTATGGTGGAATTGAGATTTTTAGATATCGATGTTTAAATTTTGAAAATTAAGGCTTAAATATATGAATGTGAAACATTTTCTTTACTTCAGTTTTTGGATAGTTTTCTCAATGATTTGCCATGTTTTAAGTCTTAATCTGATGTTTTACTCAATATTTAATAAAGGCGATTTTTTTGTTTTTAAAATCATTTGAAAGAAACATATTAGATTATATCATCAGGTCGATAGATTTATATTTTTCAAAACATATGTACAGTGGGTAAACATTCAGATATATTCGCTTTAAATGAAATGAAAACCTTAAAAATATATATCATGAAAGATTTTTCAACGGAAAATTAGAAAAGTTGCAGATTTTAACATATTGTGAAAAGGAATAAAAAAATTAGAAAAGTAAATTTTATAGATTTGACATTGAATTTTATCTTCGAGCATCAGAATATTAAATTATATTTAGATTTTTATAAATTATTGAATATATTAGATTTCCAAATAATATTTTAATTAAAGAAGTTTTCAAAATTTGGTAGTTAAAAAAATTGTCATGTATAAAAATGCAAGTAATTTTTTTATTAATATATGGCTAAATAATTCAAAATAAAGAAAAAAAATAAATAGCAAAGTCTTATTTTACAATATTTTATTTTTGAAAAAAATAGATAATTATGATAAATAATGATATAAATACTAAGAATTTCATTTACTTTTATATTCACAAAAGAATTAAAAAAATATGTGCATGTCCATACTTGGATATTAATGAATAACTCTTTGAACTTAAAAATTATTAACAATACAAGAAATAATGCATTTAGATTCGTTACGAAAAATTGTTTGAAACTTATTCGAATCCATTGTATCATCTTTTTATTAAAACTTATTCATTTATCGTTCGCTAATTAACCCTCTTAGAGAGCATTATTTAATTTTTTAACGTAAATAGAAAAAATAATATATCTTTAATGACTTATTCCATTATACATACTTTTCTCTGAATTTTGTTTCTTTCAATAGAATATTTCCCGGCTCTTTTATTATTTTTCAAATAAATGTATAATTGTTTATTTTTATAATAAAAAATGAAGGAGTTGCTAGTTAATAAATTATTGCTATATTTTATAATTTTCTGGATTTAAAATATGTAATACAATCTGTTGTTAATTTCACGAAATATATTAACATTATCAAAAACTTCATTGATAATTGTTAGAAATTTAAATAAGAACACTGTAGTGAATTTGATTACTGTGTTTGATTATATAATTTATTGTATTTTCCAGTTGTACTGAAAATAAAAATACAATTTGTTCGATAATAACGGAAAAATATATTGTATAAAAAATATTTTTGGAATAAGCAAACATAACAATTGATAGTTACGGTATAACAAGGTTCATATTTAAACAGATTAAAGCTACATTAATGAAACCTATACTTTTCCTTCTTTCCAATAACTAACGTTTTAAAAATATATTTAATTCCCTGGAGGCAAAGAAGTTATACTTATTTTAGGAGTCAATTGAATAAAATTTTAATAAAGATTTAAAATGCCATTAAACAATTTTTGCCATTGAAACACCATTTTTTTAAACTTTCGACCGTATTTAGTACATCAAGGGACGAAAAAAGGAATTAAAGTTGTATTATTTTTTAGAGAAGAAGATATAGACTGAAATATGAAAAGATATTATTAATTATTAAAGATGAATATAACTTATCTCTGATGCTCTATCTTATAAGACATTCTAGCTTTATTTAACATTAGTTGTTCAAAATGTACATTTTGGTATTTAAGTAATAATATTTGGTATTTAAAATATTTTTATTTTCTCTAATAATATGAAGAATTTTCATTTAATTTGTTAACAAAATGTGTAATCAAAATAAGTATTTACAAAATAATCTTATAATATATTTTTTTCTTTGCAGATTGCCAAGGAGTATCTGGTGTTTCTGATAAGTAAGCTTAATGCTTCTTTTTGATCATTCTTTCATTCATATATATTATTTTTTATTCCAAAAGAAATTTTGAGTTTCAGAACATTTGTATTTAAATGCATGAACATTATTTCTATGACAATAAAGTCCTTTGTAAAATTGCAGACCAAAAAAAAGTAACAGAAAATGGCGAACAGTAAATTCTTTCAATAACTGAAAAATCAATCACTTATTATAAAATTTACATTTTTTGCCAGTTTGCAACCGAAGAAAAAAAAGTCTTTCAGTTTTCGTTTCAACAGCATCAAACGTTTCTCTTATTGACCAGATGTATGAGTTTGAATAAATAAGTAAGTTTTATAGCTTTACCTTAGAAAATGAAGCATAAAAAGTAAACTATTTTGGTGAATAAAATGCAGTTTTTTTCCTGACTTTTAAGAAATTCTTCTCCCAGGGCGAAGTAATATTTTATCCATAAAAAAAGAAATGAAAACACTGGTATTTTTCTCCATTCTCTCCCCATAAATCGAACATTTTTAAATTTTGAGAGAACTTTTTTTTTTCGTTCATATATAGGATGTAAAATATCTAAAATGTCTGAAAAACTGAAGTCCGGCATAAATCAAAAGAAATAGACAGAAAACTTTAGTGAAGATAAAAGTAAGAAAAAAAAAAGAAATGCGAAAGACCCACAAGGGCTCAAAAAGTAGGTGTATACTCCGACATAAGTAAACGCTGTAGCAAATGTTAAGTTTAAATTTATGCTCCGAAAAAATTACTTTCCTGTATCTTTCGCGCCGTTTATAGAATGAAATTCTCTGAATTCTGGAAAGACGGGGGCTTCTCTTTTTTAAATAAAATAGTAAACATTTTAGACAGTCAAGTCAGAAACTTTTATGTTGTATACTTTTGGGGGATTTATGTGAATTTCCTTTCTTCTGTACCTATTCATTTTAGATATAAGGCATATTGTAGACAGCAGAAATTCATGCTATTTGACCTGGGAGGATGTTTGAAAAATTTGAGACATTACAGCCCTACATTCTATGCATCTGAAATGCCTAATATGGATTTGAAGATTTATTTAAAGTTAGAGTTAATGTGAACTAAAATACTTTCTTTGTATGTTTTATTTTAAACTGTGGTGATTTTCTTTTTTGTTCTAATGAAAGATGCAATTTAAATAACATAATAATTCAAAAAATTAACCTTTTTCATATGGAATACCATATCATATACAATAAAAAATAAGAATGAGAAGATAAAATCTATAACTATTCATTTTTTATAATATAATAAATACTGTACTATTAGAATTTTCATCTTTGTTTGTGTTTTAATGCAAGATGCATACCAATTTTCTAATAAGATTCTACCTACACAATCCTTATCACTGAACTGATTTTTTTATTCTGAAATATTTAGTTAATGTTTATTTCTTTTCTTTTGTCCTATATCCCAGCATCAGGCAAATTTAATTAGAAATTATTGTATATAAGAATAAGACAATTTGAAGATTTTGATAAAAACTGCAAACCTTATCATTTAACTTTCTGGAATGGTGTACAGATTTTATTTTATCAAAATTACCATCATAAGAGGTTTTAAAGTTATCCTAAATAAATTAGTTACATTTTAATGAATATACATATTAAATAATTTTTTTAATGTTGCTTATATCAACTTAAGCCAAAAAAGCTGCATTTTCTTTTTTGGTTTAAGTTGTTATAATTTCCTGTCATCGCAAATCAGAAATAACTAAATACATATTGCTGTATTTAATAATGGTACTTGACATGGAGAAGCCCTGCTTAGGCATTAGCGGATTTAAGTCGAAATAAGCTTCTCTTGTTTGAAGTAGCGCCAACTAGGGCTAAGAGTAGGACTTTAGCTACACACTCATTGCTTGTACAGGCCCTTTTTACAGCGGGACACAATCACACGCCTCTGAGTTAGAACACAGAAAAAAAGCCATGCCCTGGTATTCGAACTCTGGGCGTCCAGATCAAGAGGAAGATACGCTACTTATGTGCCAGAACGCCGTCCTAAATATGTAAATGCGTTAAAATATTGAGATCTTTAGATGATACTATGTTCCGAATTTTAAGTATTTTGGAATTTTGAATCGTTATCCTGTCAAGAAAATACAAAAAATAACGATACTAAAAATGCCCACAAACAGGAAATAAGCTGAAAGGCACTAATATTTGAGGAATAAAATGGAAGACTGAATTTTGATATGCATATATAATTCCTCATATGCTGTTAACAGATCGTCTCCCATATATTTAGTTTATTTTCTTACCATTTTCGTATGTTAAATAATGTATTTATTCTTATAAACTTCAAGTAAATATATTACAATTATGATTGTAGCTTTTTGGTATACGCTTTAAAAACTGGGAAATTTAGAATTTTT
This sequence comes from Argiope argentata, assembly GCA_026289955.1. Taxonomy (NCBI): domain Eukaryota; kingdom Metazoa; phylum Arthropoda; class Arachnida; order Araneae; family Araneidae; genus Argiope; species Argiope argentata. The sequence goes on along the minus strand of JAOUZG010008087.1, from coordinate 5,257,624 downwards.
TTTATTATAAAGAAATTATGTTTAAGGAAAAATATATTATAAAAGTCATATCTTTTGCAATCATTCTTTATGCAAGCCATATTAATGTGGAGTGGCTGAAAGATACAAGAGGGTTCTAGATTAGAAGAACTTTTCCATTGAAATATTCCATGTAAATATCATCAATGAAGTCTAAATTAGATGGTACGAAATACCAGCTTACTGGTTTGATGTAAAGGATTTATCTGCTGAATTGTCGCTAGAGCATACGAATTTCGGCGTTACACCATGATGAAAATAAAAAAAAATCATATGTCCAAGGTGTAAGCTTTTTAAATCCTTTCTGAAATGGACCGCATGCTGATTCAAAATAAAATGAATAATTTAAATTAATATAAAACTAATTTTAATCTTGTTTTATCATTGTTTAAAAAATGAAGTTGATAAAATGAGATCACTGCAAGCGTTTAAGATTATCCAATCGTAACAAATTGTTTTCATTCGAATAAATTCAATTGTGGCAACATTTCTTGATTTGAGGGAATTATTTGAATGATTGAAGGAAAATATGAAGAATGCCTTTAAAGGCTTTTGGAAATTATTTATCAATGATCTTTTACTTTCTTGAGATTAATTATTTTCTATTTTTAATGCTTGGTTAGTTATAGTAGAGTTACAAATATACTTTTTACAAATATACAATATACATTTAACAAATATACAAATATACTTTTAAATATACTATTGAGCAAATATTCTCACTTCCTACATTTTAAAAAATTTTAAATCTTACATTTTTGTAGTTCCACCTTTAGAACAAGATTGAAATAGGGTACTCTCATGTAGATTTTCCACTTGATAAATATGTAGCAATTGCAATTGTTCTTAATTAAATTTGAAAACATTTCTCAATCCATTTTCGAAATTTCAGGAGGATGCAATATTATTAATAATATTGAATAGTGGTAGATAAAATCTACTTCAGTTTACTCCTTCATTTAGCTTAAATATAAAAATAAGTCATTCTGCGAATAATTGAGCAATTCATTTAAAATAGCAATTTCAAAATGAGCGAAGAATTGTAGTGAAAAATAATAAATATTTTTTCGGAAGATATCTTCACAGTCAGAAAAAAAATTAACGATTAATTTCCACTTACTGAAATAACTAATATTTCCTTCTTCTTTAAAAAATCTCTGTGAATTAAATAAATAATTTGAGAGTAATTCGAAAATAAGAATTTTTTTCTGTTCCATTTATTAAGAAAAGGTCCGTTTATAAATGATTAAAATTAACATTTAAATTATAATTCTTTTTTAATATCTTAGATAGATTGTTATATTTAAATAAAAAACATATCTTTCAATGTAGAAAAAGATATTATATTTAGGAATCGTAATTAATTTGTCACAGAAATACTGTACACTATGAAATTTCATATCTCCGAAAGAAAAAAAAACATTGTGTTTGGCTGTGATTTTTTGAGCTAAATTCTTAGATATATGCTTATTTTTAAAATTTAGATTATTTTCAATATTTAATATTCTTATTAAAATTTACCTTTTATTCTGTTTGTATATTTTTAGTGCTTATTCAAAATATTCATTTATTTATATAAATATATTCAGAAAATATGATAGAGTAATATCAGAAAAGCATTTAATAACATAACATTATGTAGAACCGATCTTGTACTGCTTATGACTGCAGTCTGTAATGCATTCTGAATGAATCACAAAAAAGGCACTTACAAAACATTCAATTCAATAATTAGATCGTGTGACACTCTTTTTTAAAGACAGTTCTAAGAATTTAGAAAATTACAATACGTATTTTTTCGGCGTCTTTCCAATTACTCCAGCATAATTAGCTCGCCGACTTTATTATCCAAAAAGAAGAAAATGAAGGAACAAAAACTTAACTCTAAGAAGTTTAAAGAACTGGATTATAAAAAAAAATATATATTAAGGAAACGAGGAAAAAGTTCAGCAAATTGAATAGGCTTCAGGAACCCCTTACTTCTCCGTTTTCTTTTAGCCTGGGAAAGTAAATTGAAAGATCAAGCTTCTGTGCTTTTAATTTGGAAACTTAGCTCGTAAATGGAAAAGATAATTTAATGAGCATTACACAAAGAGTTTCGACTAATTTATTTGAACTTAAAAGGATTTGACTCGAAATATGTAGGATGTTTTTAGATACCACTGTGTTTCGTCAATTGTTTTATTTTTTATGTGTTTTATTTTTTGAAAGGCTCGATTTTGCATTTGCATGTACATTAAATTAGCACATTTAAGTAGAATAGTTCAAAAAACAAAGAAGAGCTAAGATCAAAGAAATAAATCTGGATAAAATATTAAAATTTATTTAAGTAAAGAGAAAAAAGAGGTTAGAATAAGATCATATTCCCAATATATAAGTTGAAAAAAATTACTGCAAGCAGTTGAAAAAATATAAATTTTTGTAAATATTTATTATTTATATACAGCAATTACTTCAAGTATTTTGAAAGAATTCGAATATGTGATAATAAAAATGGGATGAAAGGGACTTCTACGAGGAATTCTTGAAGATATTGAAATTTCATTGGTTTAACGATTATATCTTGCTTTGGACAATCGTTGACAATTTAGGAAATTATTTAGTGCTGGTGAAATAATAAAGGCTTTTGCATGCTATACAGCAATTGTTTATTGTATATTGAAATAATTCGAATATTTGATAATAAAATATGGAATGAACGAAACTTCTACGATGAATTTTTGCAGATATTTATTATTTATATTAAAAAATTACGTACTGAATTCTGAAAGAACTTAAATATGTTATGACAAAAAAAGGAATGAATGGAATTTCTAGATGAATTCTTGCACATATTGACATTTCATTAGTTTAAATATTCTATCTTGCTTTGGACAAATGTTGACAATGAAAGAAAATATTTAGCACTGGTGAAATAATAAAGACTTTTGCATGCTATACAGCAATTGATTATTGTATATTGAAAGAATTCGAATATTTGATAATAAAATATTGAATGAACGAGACTTCTACAATGAATTATTGCAGATATTTATTATTTATAAACAATAATTATTTACTGTATATTGAAAGAATACGAATATGTGATAATAAAAATGAAATTGGACGAAAGTTCTACGATGAAACTTTACAGATATTGAAATTTCATTAGTTTAAAATTTATATCTGGCTTTGAACGAATGTTGACAATCAAAGAAATTATTTAGTGCTGGTGAACTAATAAAGAATTCTGCACGCTTTTACTTTCGGCTGAAAGAAGTGTTAAGAGAGCACTGAAGACGTCATAAATTATCTAGATTTTGACGACAATCAATGTTCCAAAATTATCTAAGTTATAAAGTCACATTTCTGGGATTTTGAGTCTCTATCTATCTGATATATGTATATCTTTAAATATGATAACTCAAAAAGCTTCACGATCGAAGGACGAAATTTTACATATAGTTTTTATAAGATCATAATCACATTTTGAACAAGATTGACTTACAGAATATATGTATCCTCATGCATAAATACAATCTAGCGTGATAACTGCAAAACAAAGAGAGGTAGCTGACTGAAATTTGATAGATATATTTAAGATCAGATATATAGATTCCTATTAAATTTCGAACACATTCTGTGATGAGGGTGACCGCCTACAATTCAGTAATTTCCTAAGGAAAACCAGAAAGAAATGCAACGACTTAAATAAATTATGAAACTTTGTATGCCATTTTATGCCTATAATTGCAATTTTATGTCAATTTTGTTTCAATCGATTGTGAAAAATATGTTTCTTAAACATAAATTAGACGTGAATATTATTTATCATATTCGAAAGGTTATTGTTGTGAATCATGTAATAAATTCTCCTACAATTATACAAGTAAGTAAATAATTTAACGATACAGCTAAACTAATTTATAATCATGGTTAATATATGCTACTGTAGTTCATAAATTATTGAACTAAACTACTGAGTTAAAAATCAAATAGAAACACTAATCTAATTATAATATACATTGTTTTGGTTTTGGAAAATTTAATGCTTAAAAGAATTAACTTGTTTCAAATATATTGTATGTAAATTTGATTTCCTTTAAAAGCATAAAATGTAAATTTATTATAATTGTAAACATGATTAAAAGTATATAAATGATTAGTAAATAAATTATATATGTATTTGATGGAAGTGAAAGAATTATTTTACAATATTCAAATCAGCAAGTAATTAAACAATACTTATAATTAAATATCACTCACAAGAGGGTTAATACATAATATAGTTTTAAATTATCATTTGACATTTTTTGAAAATGATATATAATTTTAAAAAAATACACTAAATTTTCATTCCTCTATAGTTATTTCAATAAATATTTCTTAAAAGTTCTTGGTGTTTATTTTTCCGTATAGTATTTGCTAGTTGTTAATTTTCCTATAGTTAAAATAATTCTAAACTATCCTATAATTATAAAAGTGAATAAATTTTGTTTCAATCTATTATGAAAAATATGTCTGAACTATAAACTAGAGTTGTGAATATTATTTATTTTTTGAAAAGGTTTACTGTTGTTAAACATATGATAAATTATCCTATAATTATGCAAGTAAATAAATAAACTAACGATAGGGATAAACTAATTTATACTCTTAGTTAATATATGATACTTCAATACATAAATTATTGAACTAAATTAGTGATTTTAAAATCAAATAAGAACAATAATCTAATTATAATGTAAACTGTTTCGCAAAAATTGAATGCTTAAAATAATTAACTTATTTTAAATATATTGTATGTAAATTTAATTTCTTTTAAAAGCATTAAGTATTATTTCATTCGAATTGTAAACATGATTAAAATTATATAAACATTTAGTAAACAAATGATATATGTGTATAATTTAAGCGAAAGAATTATTTTGCAATATTCAAATCAGCAAATAGCTAAACAACACCTATAATTAAATATAATTCTCTAAAATTTGATACGCATTATAATTTTAAATGATCATTTGACTTTTTTGGGAAATTATATATAATTTCTAAAAAAAACACTACATTCCAAGTTTTCGTTCCTCTATAGTTATTTCAGTAAATATTTCTTAAAAATTCTATGTGTTTATTTTCCCGTATAGTATTTGCTAGTTGTTAATTTTCTATATAAAATTAAAATTTTCATGGAGATATTGAATGATAAAAATTCATTAATATTCGTGTGATTTTGTATCGAGACGAACATATTATAATTTTCGCCAAAAATAAAAAGAGAGTGAAACTTCTTTCTGTTTTATTTCACGCCATACGATCTCGCGTTTCTAGACATTAGGATAATGCCAAGCTTTCATCGTGTCTTCTGTAAGAACTACAAATACAGAAGTTTTTTCTTTCTTTCATATTTCACTTTACCGTTCTACCATGAGTCCCCTGAATAAAACGAAGATGAGGTACATAAATCAGCAAAGAAAAGAAAACGATATCCAAAGTAAAGCTAGGGTTGTTTTTTCTTCATTTCTCATTTATTCGCAGGTGTGTTTTCTGTTTCTATATAGAGATAAAAAATATTTATTCGCACCAAGTTTGCTTTTCTCTTCACTATTCTTTTGTACATAGCAGGACCTCTGAAACTATCGCATGGCATTGGAAAAGTTTGATCTGATGTCAAATAACATAAACAAATATTATATTAGATTTCCTGTTTATTATAATGTCACGCATGCATTTAAACATGCACGTAAACAATTAAATATAGTGCGCAATTGATTATTTTTTTAATATTTGGCTACTGTAAAAACAGAATTATCTAGTTATTTATTTTAAAGAATGAATCTTTATGAATAAAAAATTCGCTTAGCAATGTTAAAAAGGGAAATTGGAATAATTATTATCAAGAAAAATCCATGTATATGAAAATGATAAAAATATATCAAATCAAAAAAATATCGAAATTATATTTAATATAAGCTGGTTTCACGTCTTTAATTCAAATTTTAATTTGTGATAATTATTCAGATCAAATATATTTTGTTCTGCATTTTTTTTCTCATTTCATCAAATTTTAAGGTAATCAAATCACTGTTGTATAGATTTTTTTTGAAAGAAACAATATAGTTTTTGTGTTTTGGCCCAGACGCTATTCAATGATAAATTCTATCAATAATCAATTTCCATTTAATATCATATCTTAAAACATTTATATAAAATAACCTTTATTTCAAACATACGAGCGTCTTATTTTTACTTTTGATGAATATGTGATTCGATTATCAAAAAAAAAAAAAAAAAAAAAAAAAAAAAACTTTCATTTCCCTTTCTGTGCCTATACATATTTAACAAACTTGGTTTTTAATCTGTGCATATAATATTTATTTATGTTTATCACATATTACACCTACATACGAAAACTCAGATACATGAATTAATAAAATGAAAATGAGAATCAAAATAAAGATTCCATACTTTTAATCTATATCACGTTTCCTTATTCTCCATCCTGACTGGTTAAATTCTTGATCTAAAATCTTCATAAAACAATTCTGCTTTTATAAAAAAACCTATTTAATATGATGAATTTTTATATAAATTTGAAAAATACTATTTTAAATTGAAAAGTTTTGTCGATCTTAATATAGAATTTAATAATGGATGTAGTTTAAAAAAAATAATGATTAAAAATTCATTGTCAATGCAAAATGCATAGTTAATTTATAGTCAGCTCATTTATTTATTCATTTTCATATATTTATTTATTTAATTAATTTTGATAATACTCAAACAATTTCATCAATTAAGTTATAATTTATGAAATAAATGATATAATGTAAATTATTTATTCTGCATCAACTAGTAAATTCTCGCTTTCAGGCGTTTCAAATTGAAAAAAAAAACAATCTTAGAAGCTCTGTATTGCTTCATATATAAATTAAGGCTCTAATTATGCTGTCCTAATATATGCATTAGTACCGATTTTTTAAGGTCAATTTAATTTATGTTAAAAAAATATTCATTATGTTGTTTCCAAAAATTATTCTTATTATATTCTTTCAAAAAAGTATTCTTATTATGTTCTTTTTAAAAAGTATTCTTATTATGTTATTTCAAAAAAGTATTCTTATAATGTTATTTCAAAAAGTGTTCTTATTATTTTATTTCAAAAAAATTATTCTGATTCTGATTACTTAATTCATCATTTCGGAACAATTCCACTTTCAGCTGTTTAAATAACTCATGTCATTTTATTGTTCTACAAATTTGACCATTTTTTTCTTAACTTAAACTAAAAAAGAATTTATCGTAAAGAATTTCCTTTCAAATAAAAGTTGGAAAAAATATCTCTCATATGACTGGAAACTTGAAGAAAAATCTCATCAACTTGCAAATAATACTTATGTTATATATATATATATATTTATATAAAATTTTTTACAAGTACCCATGAGGAAATTCGTCTTTTAATATTTTACACAAGATGATATCATTCTACGAAGTGTTAGGATAATATTAAGCTCTATCATAAGTTCTATAAAAAACTACAAATAGGGAAGGGCTTTTTTTAATGTTTTACTTCACCTTTTTACCCCTTGCTTTTTCTCAAAGAAAAACTTTAGGTTCATAAATCCACAAAGAAAAAGAAAGCGATATCCAAAGTAAAACAAGACTTCTTTTCCCAGCATTTCTCGTTTACTCGCGTTTGTATTTTCTTTTTCTCTAAATTGATAAAGATTAGTTCTGTTTTTCTGGTAGCCATTGCTTGGTAAAGAAAAATCTTTGAGAAATGATGTTTCATTATAAAAATTCATATAATAGTTATCACATCATTTAAAAAAAGTATTTTACAAAATTAAATATTTGCACTGATCTGAACCGTCGTTTAAATTTCAATGCAAACAATTTTGATTGATTCGGATTTTAATTTTCAACTATATTTGCTTTATCCCGAAAATTCAATTTTTATTTTGTCTCACATATTCAGCAACGCATAAATCTTTATTATGTATTTCATGAAATATTTAAAAATAAATTTACAGTTTTATATCTATGTAGTTTTTTAGCTATTTTCTTGAGTAGGGAAAAGTCTTTGAAGCTGCGGTTTATCGGTAGAAAACTTCTTTCAGAAAAAAGGGTTTCTATTCAAAAAATTTCAATATCTATTCATGTTTTTGATACAATTTTTAAATTTATTGTTTAAAAAAATCACAATTTTTTTTTAAAAAATAACTTTTTTTGATATTTTTTTTCATTGGTTTTGCTACTTTTTTGTCTTTATTTGTTTTGGAAGCAATTTTGATTTAATTTCTTATACATTACTTATTTTCGAATAGAATATAACAAATAAGAAGCATCCTGAAGAATCTCTACTAAATAAAAATAGTATTTGAAGCTTTGCCAAATAAACTATAAAAGATAATTCTATCTAAGAAACACTACATCAAACATGTAGATAGATGTATAACATGTTTTGTACATTATTCTTTGATATTCGAAGCTTTGCATTGGAATTAGGCCTGCATATCATCATTTATTATCTTGATGATTTCTACATTTTATGAAATAGCATAGATTCCAAATAAAATTATCTAGAATTTTAGGAATGATTAATGATTTTACTTGTTTGTGTCATTCCATTTCCTGGCTAAGGCTTTTGAATTAATTTAATTATGCAACATTTTTTTTTATGTGTTGCAAGATATCCACTTGTTACTTTTTCAAATTTTAAGCTGAAAGAGAGTAATTATTTTAAAAACTATACAAAAATTTTCTTTCTTCTTTAAAATCTTTTATGTTCGTATAATTAAATGAATATATAAATACATCCTATAGCAAATATGAAAAGAAAAAGAAAGTTTATTAATCAATACACTGCATACAATGTTTTTTTTATTTTCAGAACTTTGAAGAAAAAAATACAACTCAACAAACTAATTATAAAATTATAGTAATAAATTCGATTATATTACATTCAAAATTTACTCTAATTACATTAAATTTTTTCATCGACAACTAGTTAATATTTATTATTTTCAGCATTTTGTTTAGTTAAAAGTATTACAGTTAGAAAATTATATATTCTTTTACTATATATTGTTACGAATGTTTGTGTAAATTGAATATATAAATGAAAATTTATTGTAAATATTGTAAATTTGTAAATAGTTTAATTGTATAAAATTAATTGTAATGGAATCACGTGTCAACGGGAAAATACCGTCCTAAGGGGATTTACAACAGAAAATCACCATATTTGATTAATTAGGTGATGTAGGTGTGTTGGGGACGTAATGAGATCACTAACGGCATTTACTAAGCTCTAAAATGTGTAGTAGAAGCTAAGAAATAAAGATTGGTTGTTATAGAATGTTGGAGAAATTTCCAGACTTGCCTGGAACGTATACGTCATTTCTGAATTTGCACCAGCCACTTTAATGGGATGCTACTTAAAAGGCGCAGTTGAAGGTGGGCATTCAGTTCGGATAACTATCGAAGTGTGTTGGCTTTGCCTGAGAGAACATCTTTTGTCCTGCGTTCTAAAGCTTTGCTGTTAACCACGATTAGCGGTCTAAATAGAGTTAATTCGCTGTGAATTTGTAGCTTATGTTATGAATTAATTGTTCGCATCGTTCTTGTGTCAGAATTATTCGCAACAATATATTTTTTCGTCTCAGAAGGATGTGAAACTATACAAAATTAACTTCTCAAATTGTCGTCTAATAGTTAACTTATAAATTAATTGATTAGTTATTAATAATTTATTAATTATCCATTCAGAAATTATTAATTACTAACACATTATTACTTTAGCAAACACATAAATTGCATATCTTCTGAATCAATACATGTGCATTCAAA
>JAOUZG010008087.1:5218568-5242775 GCA_026289955.1 Argiope argentata | reverse complement strand
AAAGCATGAAAGAAATTCCTCCTACGCTTCGTTGAAAATGTTTTGAGATAAAAATGTTTGTGTTTTAGCTTAATCTCTTCCTCTTATTCCAGCATAAATTTTCTGTTTATTTGTGCGTTGCAAACAAATAAGAGGAACTAAGATTCTTCTTTTGAGTTTTAAATATTTATCAGTTATTTTTTCTATGTGATAATCTTAAAACCAATGCACTAAAAAAAGGAATGAAAATTACTGATTCATTTTATTTATTTTTGATGAAGAGTATGTCACTTAAGTCTGTCACATTATGATTGTTTCATTATGTATCTTTTATTGCAACAAAAAAATGCATTGTTGCTTTTATAGCACCTTACTTTTAAGGATATATTCCGATATCATTTCTTTTTAAACGGTTACTGCAATAAAAATTCTTTGATTTAGATTTTTTATAACTAAATGATAAATAATTACGTTAACCAATTTATAAAGACGCCGTTATCAGTAAAAAGGAAAATTATAAGTACTTTAAATTGATGTCCATACTTAAATTCAAATTTACTGTTAAAGATAATTAGATAAAAAAATTTAACAAAAAAACCGGCAAAATATATAACGAAAATATTATTATCTTTTAATCTGTTTATTTTGAGTGCATCATCTTTCCTTTTAGGTTTATCTTTTTTTATTTTCTACCCGGCAATATGCAATAAGGCAAATGGATACGATTTTATTCTCTAAAAAAGCAAAAAAAAAATCCATACTAATGATATCCTCCAACCTAGATTTAAAAACTATAATAAAAATGTTGTTTAAAATAATTCATTACTTTTACAAATAAATTCATTGCAAGTTAAATTTATTTCCTGATTCTTTTGCAAAGAGGAAAATAATTTTGTAAAAATTTTTAACATTTACTATATGCTAAACTTGAAAAAAGTATGTATAAGTACAAGTGTTCTGCCTTTTGAAAATTAAAAATAGAGCAAATTAATTTACTTAGAAGTATTTTACTTTTATTTCATTCTTCAAGCAATACTCACCTAATATAACGCACTTACGTTTTTTGTATTAAATATTCTTATAGGTGTATGAAAAATCCATTGCATTATACTTTTTGCTGCTTTATAAAGATAACAGGTTCTTTTTTTAATCTACTGTAAAGTTTAATATATGCACCACATATTTAAATTATTTGGGGGGGGGTGTATGTGAATGAAATTAAAATATTCATTGCCATAACAGTCATGTGATACGAATATTTCTTTAGCATCATTAAGAATGATCCCTTATTGGAATGACACTTGCTACTGAGAATATATATTTATAAAAAAACGCCCCATTTTTATTACAAATATTTCTTAATCTTCTTTCAGATCTCAGACACCCTTAAAGAAAGACACAGATGACATGCCAGATGGAGAAGAAAAAGGACCGGATATCATTCCGGCGAATATTATAAATCGAGCTTATTACACAGGTAAGTTAAATTCAATTGTGCTCCATTATATGGTGAAAGAATCTGGTTTATGAACTTCCTATTTCCGTTCTGAGGGGTCTTAAATTTTGGATTTTATTCATTTGATCCGGATGCGGGAATTCTGGGATAGAACAGCGTTCAATGAATTATGATGCATGTGAATAAAACTAGATTAAAAAAAAACAGATATTCTAGTGTTCCAGTGAGGTAATTTTGATGTAAGTACATAGAAAGAGAATTAAGACAATTCTTTTAACTTTCAATCAAAGCACTGAATTTAAAAGATATAATTTTTAAACTGTTTATAATAAAATAATTTAATCAAGTTCGGAGTCATATTTTTGGAAAAATAAGGAATGAATATATATTTTATACATAAAAACAAAGACCAACTAATATTTTGCACACACTCATTTTTTATTTTACCTTGGGTAATGTAGAAATAAATTATTAGCTTGTTTTCCATACCACTAAGCAAATAATGGAATAGTAATGTTGTGGTTTTTATATTTGTTTTTATTGTTGATGCATATGGAGATATTGGTATGCTTTTCATATCCAGGTAACCCCTTCTTTTGCACAATTTGTACAATATTTAGCAAAATTATCCATTTCTATATTCAACAGAAACACCATATGGCAATTGATATTTACTAGCCTTAAAATATTGAAAAGCATGCATCTGCTACCAGGGTATTTTAAATTAATTTTTTTGAGAATTATGAGCATGAAGCCTCGTAATGAAAAGAAGTGCATTATATGATATTTAACCACTTATATCATTTTAATCAAATTTATTATGTAAACGTTTTTATGTTATTAGGATATTATTCATTAAAAAATAAATTTAAAATAATGATATCATTTTTGTAGGGAAACAAAATAACTAGACACATAAAATAATTTTTGTATTTAAAATTTAATATATTGTATTTAACATATTTTTTATTTATAATTTGATATCTTGTATTTAATATATTTTGTATTTATAATTTAATATCTTGTATTTAAAACATTTTGTATTTAAAATTTCATATCTTGTATTTAAAGTATTTTGTATTTAAAATTTAATACCATGCATTTAAAATATTTTGTATTTAAAATTTAATAACTTTTATTTATAATATGTTGTATTTAAAATTTAATACCTTGTATTTATAATATTTGTATTTAAAATTTAATACCTTGTATTTAAAATATTTGTATTTAAAATTTAATACCTTGTATTTAAAATATTTTGTATTTAAAATTTAATACCTTGTATTTAAAATATTTTGTATTTAAAATTTAATATCTTATCCTCTTTTAATATCTTCCTTAATTACCAACCGACATATTTAAAAAAATGTTTTGAAGTTCATCAGAATATTTTGTTATCTATTCTTTTCTCTCTTTTCAAGAATCAATTAGAAACTTTAACTTAATCTGGAAACATTTTAAATTTCAAAGACATTATAACTATTAACAAAAGCTTATCTTTAGGAATAAGATTAAAGTTTATATTTTTACCCATTTATTATGTGGATTTATATACGATAGAAATTTTATGTTTCTTCTTAGAATTTTGTTATTATTGAAAGAAACAAAAGAGATATATTTAAAATATCTTACATTTTATCATGGCATTCATCATTAATTAATTTCTAGATGATGAAAGAAGAAAGAGCGAAGTTGAACAAAACAAAACCCTACAAATACAACTGATTGTTTTCTTCTTAGCTTTGCCGTAATAATATAAACATTTTATTTTATGTTATGGAAGTTGGCTTTATTTGGAGATGTAATACATTGTTTTATTTAATTTCTGTTGATAAATGAAAGAGAATTTGTTTTATGAATGAATATGTTACAAAAGTATAAACAGAATTAGATAATCGCAAATTTCGCTTTCTCCATTTTTTCGACTAATTACTAATTTACAAAAGATTATAAAATGTAAGATATAATAAAGCTATTTATAATAGTCACAGGGAAAGTTTCAGTAAATGTAAAAGCAGATAACAAGAAAGCAAATAATTAGAGATTAAAATTAAATATGCAAATATAATTATGAATGTATTATATATGCCATGATCTAAAATAGCTCTCTCTCATTGTTTTATATTACGCACTTCACATATATTTTATTAAACCGAGAACATAATATACTGCAGTATCTTGAAGAATGAATTTCATTTTTGAAAGCATTTCTTCTTCCTATTGTATCATTTCATGTTAAGAGGCTAATGATTTTTTAATGTCATTCTAAGAAAAGATAAAAATTCAACTGCTAATTAAGAATATTTCACATATAAACTCTTCTAATTTATCATTACTAAAAATCAAAATAAAGGATTTCAAATTAATATAGTGTCATATTATACGGATAATATTCTATGTTTCACATCATTACCTTTTATATAATCTTTCTTATGGCCTACATATTGCAATATGATGATTCAATTGCTTAGTATATAAGAGTAAATGATAATCAAATAATTGTTGTAGATAGTCCATTTTAAAAATCGAAAAAGGAAAGACAAAATTGGAGTTCTTCTAAGAGAAAGAAATCTAATTCACCTTTCTTTCAAGTTACTTTTTCTTGACTGTCTAGTTATTCTAAAAATTTATATCATTTTATTAACTGTAAATACTTTACTTTTCAGTATAAGGGAAAGGAAGCAAAAGATATTTATTGTAAATGCTTATAGTAAAAGTGATGCATGCTCTTCTTTCTTCTGTCGTTCTTTTTCATTCTTCTGTCAGAATTAATCGACCTCTTCTTTTATTATCTAAAGCAATCCCCTAGAGGGGGCACAACGTAATTGTGGATGAAATGTATCCGATATGGTGGTTGGATCTCGCCACCCTTGGTGAGTGCACTAATAGGAGGAGGTTGAATTCTTCCCATCAATTACGGAACGTACCTCCTACATAGAGGGTTGTACCGTGGCCGGTCCAACCACAGTTGTCGCCCGTGTTGCTTTTGCGGTAGTCCGGTCATTCAGTTTTATGGTTAGACCGTGTGCCTTCGTGGCGAGGCAAAGAGTCTGTCTATGAATTATCTAAAGCTTTGTGTGATACCTTGCATACATATTGTCTCATTTTCGGTGAAATGCATTGTTCATTTTGGAAATTAGAGAAAAGGCTATTTCATGTGGAGCATGCAAATATACATATAACATTTCTATATGAAAAATACCGGGTGTCCAAAAAGTTCCCGTACTCCAAATTTAAAAAATCATTTTCCATGATTTTTTTCAAGTATATTAAATTGTGCCATACGAGTAATGAAACCATGGACATGCTTGAAGCTTTTTTCGGCGATCGACTTATCTCAAAAAATCTTTGGCCACCTCGACCCCTGATCTGACCATCCCGGACTTTTTTCTGTGGGGATCTTTAAAAGGCAAAATTTATGAAGGTGATCCTCAAACAATAGATGATTTGAAAATCGCAATTACCCAAAGGATACAAGAAATCACTCCTAGCATGTTAAAACGCGTTTCGATAAACATGCGCAAACGAGTTCAGCTTTGTGTCCAAGAAAGGGATGGACATTTTGAACATTTATTATAAATGTAAGTTCAGTAATTTTTCCTTAGTTATGTTAAAAGTGCTTTTTATCATTGGCATAAAAATATTTTTTTTAAACCTATTGTTTTTGTAAAATAAATTCACAAATCATCAGTACGGAAACATTTTGGACACCCTGTATATTCATCCTTAAAACTTTAATTCTAGGTCTCACTAAATGTTAATATCATTTTAATCTTATTACCTTCTGAATTTATATTTAGAAAAAAAAAGAATGAGTTTCAATAATTCGAAAATAAAAACAAAAAATCTGAAAAGAGAATGTAAATAAATGGATGCCAAAAATAAAAAAACAATTAATTAAAAAAATATTTTACCTAAATAAATACGGTTATGGATGAATGGCTTTTACAATATGATAAATAAGTGAAATGGCAAAACAGGATAAAATTGATTCACGAGTAATAATAGCAGTCTATCTAAAATCTTAGAGAAGTTTTCTTTGACGGCGAGCTCAAATCGATTTCAGAATCGATTTAGATTTTTAAATTCACGACAGAAACTTGTTGTTACTAAAGAAGTGATATTTTCTGAAGCATTTTCCAGATGGAGAGCTATATATGTTGTTTTACTTTTATTCTCCTTTATCGGTGTTGATGTAGTTCTCAACTACAATATTTGTTTTCGATCAAATTCGTATTTTTATGTATTTGTTTTTTTTTCCTGACAGTGATAAAGCCTTGACAAAAGCTGAATTCCAGACAATAGCTTGTTTTATTTCTGTTTTAAAGGTGACTTTTTCGCAAATGCTTTCATTTGTATATTATTTTATTTGATGTTTATACGTGATGTTATAAGCGAGAGAACTAGTGATTGGATTTGTAAAAGAGGATTTCGTGAAATATATCATACACTGGTATTAAATACAGAATAAAAAATAAAAATGTGATACTATTGAGCGTTAAATTATGAAGTATTTCGTAATTGTTAATATTGTAAAGCTTTAAATACTATTACATTTTTATAGATTTATTAATTATATTTATTAATATCTTGATTTATTTTAATTAATTTAATACATTGCGCTGACGCGTGAACCAAAGGTATTTTGTGTTAAAAAAATTTGATTATTTTGAGTTCTCATCTAATGGCAGAAACTAGATATGAACCTCTTAATTATACTAATCAATATTATTCATTAGAATTAGAAAATATTTTATAGGTTAGTCCATGGAATAAATTAAAACACAAAAAAAAATTTCATCAATTTTCAGAATTACTCAAAATAAATTTGTCATTACCCAAAGAATTTATTTTATTTTTTATGAAAATGGCAAATTCTGGGAACTAATGGTGCCCATTAAATATCATCTAATGGTGACCATGAATATGGCAAAGTTAATATTTCCTTACGGAAACATGTTAACTCAGTTGTATTAGAATCAATTTTTTAACTCAAATGAATTGAACTTTTCTTTTAAATACGTTCTTCCCTGTCTCATAAAAATATTTTTCTTCTATGAGTATATTTTTCAATAAAAATTTTCTTTTTAATGTGCAGTGAATTATTTAATATCAATTTACTGAATAGTCTGTATATGGAGAAGTCGTTTGTAACCTTCCAAATTACACTTGAAAAGAACAAATAGCATTTACGTTTTTATGGCACTTCTAGAATTTATTAAAGAATTCTTAAAATTTCGAAATTAAAAATGGTGAATAGCAAATTTTCTGTATATATGCTTCGATACCTAAAAATAGGATTTTATTATTATTTTAAATAGCTGAATATAATTTGCAACTTTAATTAAATTAGATAGATAGATTTCAGTTGATATTTCTTGGTACAAATTTTTTTCATGTAATAAGTTGGGCTAAATAATAATGATCAGTTCCGTACCTTATTTAGGAACATTAACTTTATTTATTATTGGCTTGAACTTCGAATATATTATTAAAATTTGCGTTAAAAAAGAAGCCAGTTTTTATTTTGTTAAAAACGTAAATGTATTTCGAGTGCATAAATATATCGGCATGAGGTCTCTCTGCATTAAAATAAAGCAAATAAAATTCAAAGGTGTTAAAGATTATACAGTGTCTTCGAAAAACAAAACATTTAATTAAAATATAAACTCTGGAATCAGGGGTACACTGCATGGATTATAAACAGTAGGAGGTTTACCAAATAACTTTCAACATTTTTTTTGTAAGTGTTACACTGGTGTCTGATACATAATTAAAAAAAATTGATAATACATTTTCTAAAGGTTTAGCTTTGTGGAATTTGTTATTTATTCTTGACCCAGATTTCCAGCATGCATTTACATATTACGCTTTTTATATTAGTATAATGAAGATTCTGAGAACGACAAAGGAGATCTGTAGATGCACAGAAGGGAAATGATATTTATATTTGGAGGTTTAATGAATCATTTATGATTTTTCAGAGGATCCAAAGGAAAGCTCACCATCGGGCAGTACTATCACCAGCCGAAGATGGCCAGAAACACCACCACGAGATTCTATAGAAACATCTTTAACAACATCTACGTATAGAAAAGTAAGTGGAAATCAGAGTCATTAATAATCCAATCATAATATATTGTAATAGCAGTCTCAGTTAATGGGAATGCTCTTTTCTTGTTTAAATGTTGCTTTTTGAAATTAATTGATAAACAAAAAAAGGCACTATCAAGAGAAAAAGGCACATTAATAGAATTATCATATAACCAAAATTTTGAGAATCAAATTTTTTCTAATAGCATTGGTCTTGCTCTGGAGAAATACTCACGTTAGTGGCCAGTAGTTGCAAATATGTACTGAGAGAGTTTATATGATTCTCGAAAAGTCGTTTTGGGTAGGCTTTTAATCTTTCTATCTGCCTGAACATGTTTTAGAAATTAATATTTTGTTTTATTTATTAAAGGATCAGTCAGATCAGATATAAACCAAATACCTAATCAGATTAGGTACACACCAAATATCTGAGCAAATCTTATATCAACCAAATATTTGATCAGATTAGGTACATACCAAATATCTGAGCAAATCTGATATAAACCAAATATCTGATCATATCAGGTACATACCAAATATCTGAGCAAATATGATGTAAACCATATATCTGATCAGATCAGGTACATACCAAATATCTGAGCAAATATGGTATAAACCATATATCTGATAAGATCAGGTTCACATCAAGTATCTGATCAAATTAGATACAAACCCTATATCTCATCAGATCAGATATACACCAAATATTTGAGCAGATCATATATATAAACCAAATGTCAAATTAAGACTGAAATTATAATGTCTTAATTCAGATATTATGTTTATCTGGGGAATAAGCATTATCTAAATTCTCAATTGAGTTTTTATTACACCGAATCTTAGTAGCATGTATTTGAATTTGTAATAACAGTAGAATTCGTTTTTTTTTTTTTTTTTGTTTTTTAAACGTGTGTTTGTTCTTATATTGTAAACTTTACTAATGTGTTTTAAAATAGATGACGTATGATAGAAAAGAAGATTCTATTAAATTTAAGCAAAAGTTCAAGTAGGAAGAGAAACACTGAAAATCGAAAATTTCAGTTTAAAAAAAAATTAATTTGAAATCGAAATTGCGCTAAAAAAATGGCAAATCCGATTAAAAATTTGTAGAATATTCATAACAGTAAAGTTTTGAAGCAAACTGATCTATACTAAATAACTATATTAAAAAATAATTTTAAGGTAATTATTATAGATGAAACCAAATTTTGCTAGTTTCTTTTTATTATTTTCTAGTGCACTAATTTTATGTTTAAAGGAGCATTAAATAAGGAGTAAAGATAATTATTACTTATGCAACTTTCTCTAAATTAAGAATTAATTTCAGTTATACATTTTATTACTAATTTCTTTGAAATGTATATTTATCAAAGAGCAGAGAAATTCATTCTTTCTCTCTCTCTCTCTATCTCTCAAATATCTATATTTATATAACTATTATTGAAGATGATAAAATCAATAATAGAGATAATTAAATATTTGTCCAAAATTTTGGTAATTTAACACGTTTTTTCACTACAGATGCAAAAACAGATTAAAAAACTCCTTTTTACAAAAAAAAATTAAAATTTGGTATGTTATAAAGATTTGTATAAAATATTTTAACTTTAAGTATTTTAATTTAGCTTAAGTATTTAATGATAACTATTCTATTTCTATACACACATCTTACAATTTACTGTAAAAATTATTTTTCACATACCAGTTTGATGCATGATTTAAAAATACTGAATACTGTATTATCTTAAATATACAAATTACAGATATTTAAAATCATTTTAGATGGCTCTACATTAAATGATGAATGGATAACACGTTTTCTAATCTTTTAACATCAAAATTTGAAATATCAACATATTAAAATATTTATTTATTTATTTATTACGACTGCGTTCTTTATTTTGTTGTTTAGTTAGCTCACTAACCAGCAATAACAATTATTTCAATTTGATAATTATAAACAGTGGTCATTTTAGAATATAATATTAGTGGTATAATAATGAAACATACCGTTTATTTTGCCATTTCTGATACGGTTAGTCTTCAAATGTTATAAAAGAAGAATAATCATAGACTTGGTTTTCAGAATTATTCCATCTCATTTAGATAAACATTTCAAATGTTTAATAAGAACAAACCCAAAAGAATATATTATTTGAAATATAATAAAATAATATAATGGATTTCCAATAATGTGTTATTCTGTTTGTAATCAATAAGTATATATTTATAGATCGAAAATGATCTTCAGTATCTATGAAGGAGGAATGGTCTTAAAAAAATCCAATATCCTATACAGACAAATCTGGAAAATATTTAAAACAAATAATGATACATTATTATATATCAAACTCATGTTTTGATGTATTAGTAACAATAAAAATATTATTAATTTAATATTATTAATATATAGGACTTTTAAAAGTGAACGATAAGAAAATGCATACAAATAAGATATGCTAATAAAATTCAATTAACGATACACAAAATTTTTCAAATTGAATAAATCTCAAAAATAATAATGAATAACTCAGAAATTTCTTCTAAATAAAGTTATAAAAAAGAATAATGTCCATTCAAATAATCTCTATAATATGATAAATTATATTAAAAATTATTAAACTAATAATCATAATAACAATGTAATCAGTTAGAAATAGTTTAATGTTAAATATTGTTTAGTAAATAATTTGTATTCATAAGATATAGACAAATGAAATGAAGGAATTTCTTAAAAGGAAACATAATTAAAATGCTTGATATAAACGTAATTCTATTGTATTGAACAGTTTCGAAAATTTAATAAAACTGGCAAATAACAATATATGAAATTATGAAAATATAAAAATAAAGTATTTATTAATAAAATATTAAAATATATTTAAAGCAACAATACTGAACAAAAAAATATCTAAATAACAAAAATAAACAATTTTTTTTTCATAAAATGATTTAAAAAGTAAATTACCTTATTTTATCTTGCTCCAAAAGATTTTTAACAGAAACTGTAGAAGTATGAAAGGAAACCTTTTCATTTTATTCCAGAGTTAAAACTAACACATAAAAGCATTCATTTTAACAGCAAGTTAATGGAGGTTTCAATTGTTGAAATGATTTTTTTTCTTTCCACAAGCTTAATGAAAGCATCTTTCTCCATCGGCGGTATGAACTGAAACCCTATCTCATTCTTCCATTTTACCGTTTCCTATCAAAAGAAGAGGTAGCTTGTTGTTTGTTGTTCTAAAATTGAGCATTTACTCTGCTCTAAACGGGGAGAATTGCTTTTAAAACTCAATCAATATTGTGGATCTAAAAGAATTTTCCCTTAATATCCTCATTGAGATTTAAAAGAGGAAGATTGTATTAGGAAAAAATCACACTAGAAATGAAAGCAGTTTTTGGTAGTTTTATAAGCAATTTTAGCCTTATAAAATGCGCTTTCTGATTTCATACTTGAAAAAAATTAAGATGAAAATATATGTTACTATATACATTATGTCTTTGTTTTAAAGTTTAGTTTAAACAAAGAAAAAAATTATAAAGTTAACAGAAACCACAGATTTAGTAGACATCCAAAGATATCGTCACTATTTAAGTCAAAATTAAAAGACCAACTATTATCAAATGAATTATAGAAAAAAAACGAACATTATCCCTTGAGGATATCACATATTTTGAAAAAAAAACACCTTTTTAATCAGTAATCCATATAATTTAATCCATATAATTTAAATTATCCCAGTTCAATTTAATTGTTTATTTAATTTAAATGAACATATTGATTGCGATGCTTAACAGGCTTTAAAACATAGCATATTATATATTTCATGCGTTAAATACAAACATATGTAGGATCTGTTAAAAATGAAACATTGTTAATTTAATCCTTTAACTATTCACTTTAATTATGAAAACAGAATAGTAAACAATTTTTCAAATTGAAATAAATTAGTTTGAAAATTCTTTTTCTTTTAAGTAGACTCAAAGACTTAGTTATATATATTTTAAGAGCACATTTTAAATTTAATCTTCATTAGCTTTATGTAAAGTTTAATGGGAACTCCAGAGAATCTTATGCTTAAAAAATTCAATAATTTTAATAATAGAGAAGTAACAGAAATGATTCCCTATATACAAAAATATTAAGATTTAAATTTATTGAAATTGAATTTGTATTATTTTTTTCAATTTAAAGGATTTTTGATTGTAAAATTATTTTTTTTTCCTTTTTAAGCAGTAACTTATTCCCCCCCCCCAATTGGTAGAAAGAATTACCTTTAAATGTAAATTTCAGTAATTTTAATAAGGAATAATTAACAATAGTTTTTAGGCACGCATACAAAATATTATAATTTAAATTTATTGAAATTGCTTTTCTAATTGCTTGAAATTGCTTTTCTAATATTTCATCTTATTTACAATATTTTTATTTTAATTTAAAATTGATTTGTATTTTCTTCTTAAAATATAAAGTGTTTCTTTCTCCCACTACTTACCAGAAAGAATTTTCTTTAAAAATGAATCAATATGCTTCCCCTGCAATGTTTTTAATTGTGTTTGAGAAAAATAATGTTTCTGAAGTAATAAAAATGGAAGCATAAATTAAGTTATAAAAGGAATATTATTAATTTAATTCTATGCTTATTAATTATTATTAATTTTGCAAACATAATATTTACCAAATAATTTAAATTAGGATTGAAAAAAAAATATTTATAATCTCTTCATCCTAAATAGAATCCGAATAGAAACTTTACAATTGGTTTTGATGAACATTATTTGCTATTTAATCTGTAATAACATTTTTATATAAAATTTAATATGAATTTTATAATATTTTATATTCTAAAAATGTATATATATCATAAATATTAAATAAATATATACTTAGAGACACAAAATATTAAGATTCAAATTCCTTAAAATTGCATTCGAATTATTTCATTTTTTTAATAATCTTTTTCGACCATAGCAATGATTTTTTTTATTGTTAAAACTTAAAAAATACCCTTTCGCTAACAACTAACCAGAAAGAATTCTCTTTAAATAATTGTTTCAATAGTTTTATTAATGCATGAATAACAACAACTATAAGGCATATATATAAAATATTCAAATTCAAATTTATTGAAATAGAATTTGTATTATTTTATTCTATTTACAATTATTTTCGAACATGGCATTGATTTGTTTTTCTTTGTTAAAACGCAAAATGTTCCTTTCCCCCACTAGTAACCAGAAAGAATTGCCTTTAAAAATGAATCAATAATTCGTCACAAAAATGCTTCACTTTCAATGTTTCTATTGGGGTTTGAGAAAGAGGATGTTCCTGAGAAGAAAAAAAAAAGAACGATAGAAATGCACGCTCTTATTAATCGTTAGTTTCGCAGTCACTGCTACTAGCAAGATTTATAAAGAAGATGCTGGAATCAATCGATACAGTAAACGTTCGAAGCTGATGCCATCCCTCCTAAAGTCGTTAACTGAATCAGAGCTGTTTGCAGTTTGGGCCTCTTGCCAGGATAGTCATTAGTTTGTTGTTTGTGCTAAGGAAAATTTTTGCTTCAGCATACACTACAGCTTTAATTGCTTTTTACCGTACGTAAGTTGTCAAAAAGAAACATATACAATCTCTCCTAATTTTTGTTTGGTTTCTGAATAAGGTCAAAAGAGGAAATGCACTACCAAGTATATATATCATGTCACGAAGGAGGCTTAATCCCGTTACATCTAATTTAAATTTTATGTAATTTATAATTATCATCGTTAAAAAGATCTGAATAGTGTAATCGTAATGAGATGTTAAACCTACACAATTTTTATGGTAGGCTTGTTATTTATACCGAATGGAGCTTTGGAAAAAGAAAGAGTAATTATACTGCATCTTCTTTTTTGAATTAGATAGAATTCTGTTATATGTTTGAAGTAGGTGAAATTTTTTTTGGGATCATTGCCAATTATGTTTAATGCAGACAAATTAAAATAAAGTACATACATTACAGCTCTAACTGAAAAGAAGCCAATTACTTTTAGCTACAATTAGAGTAACAAAACACATTTATTTCTTAGATCATTTATTAATTGTCATAAAATGAATTATTATATAGGACTTTTGTTCAAGATAAAATTAATATTTTTATGATTAATTTTTTTTGCAAACATTACAAAAATCTACCGCTTTAAATATTATTTTTCAAGAGTACCAAATTTTATTTTTAAATATACAAATACAGATAATTGAAAGTAAAAATTATTCCAAAACTCCAGAATTAGCTAACACTGAATGAGTACCTAATTTTTATAATCATATTTATTTAATAAAATAATTATATATAATTATATTCTCAGCTTTTAATATGCTTTATTTGATAATTTATTACTACAGTGGAGTCAGCTTACAATTTTATTACCATTTTAAGCACTTGCTCTAATAATATCCCTTTATCATTGCACTCCTTACAAAATAAATGTTTTTTTTGTATAAGAATAAATGTTATAATATAATAAGCATTATTTTTGTGACAAATCCATATTTTATAGTTTAAAAAATATTTTTTTTTGCCAATATATTGTTTACATTCAATACATATTTAATCTATGCATAGATTAATAAAAACTTTTATCAAAAAGAGTAAAAGACAGCATATTCAAAAAAATTACAACTTAAAATTATAAATGTGTATTTTTATATTTAAAAATGCAAAGAAATATCAACATATCTATAAAGACTTAAAAACTAAATATTCTAAATCATTATATATTACTTTAACCATTATATAAAGAAACGACGAATTTTGTTTACGAGTCAAATCTTATTATAGACGTATGTACCATAATGATTTATATTATTTGAGTATTTAATTATCATAAAAAATAAAACTTTCATGTTAATTATTAAACTTTAATGAAATAAAATAAGAGAAAAAGATATAAGTCAGATATAACAAGTAAAAGGGAATAAAATAAAGTCAATTCCTTTCTAGGATAAAATAAGAAAATTTTTATTTTAGTTATTTATTTTAAATAATTGCGATAAATATAAATAGTTTATTTAAAAAACATATTTAATTTCGCAAGAATTGAACTCGCATTCCTCACCTTCACTAGAAAAAAACTGAAATTCTTTCATTTCACATATTGAGTTACTTTCTGTGAATTTAAATTTGCCTTTAAAACTGTTAAAGCTCTATTTAAAGTAGTAAAAATTTATTAACTTTAATTAATAAATTAATATTAGAAAATAAAATTGCATTAACATCAAATGTCATCGACTACAAGTTTAGAACAATATATATGAAGTAGAGTAGATGAATAAAAATTATTTTATTAACGATTGAAAATTTGAAAAGATATCTATAAAAGTGTGAGCTAACTTTAGGGTTTTAAACAGATAGATAAATACCTGTTACAATGATAAAAAATTAAGAAACTCAAATGTTTAAATTGAATTTGAATTGCAATGAAAAATTAAATTGATTTTTTGTATTTAATTTGATTTATAATTATGTACTGAAAATCCTCAAATCTGCTGCATACTGATTAATCAAACAATACTTTATAGGAGACAATGTAAACAAAAATACATAAATATTCAAAACTTTTGCCATGATAAATTTTTGAAGCTCTAACAAGTTAATATGCAAAGTCATGTGATAGGTAGTTATTTTAATTGGTCATTAAATGAATCTAGTTAAACCAATTAAATACCGACATTTTAAGAAATTTGTCATATATACTGATCAATAGAGAAGCTGATTACTGATTAAAAATAGATAGCAATTTTTTTAGGGAAAGTTAATTTCTAAGTATCTTACATATATGTATAAAAACTACTCATTTTCATATAATTATTTATTTATGAAAAAAAATCGTTTTAGTACGATCTATTCATAATACAAAAAAACATTAACAATTGATTTCTTTATGATTGAGTTAGTGAAGTTTGAATTTCTATTTTTTTTAAATCTTTCTTTTTCCATATAACAGTAAATACTAATATTTTATAACTTTTGAGATCTGTTAAATATGTAATTAATTATGTCATGCCTTAACATGTTTTACATGTTTATTTTTCAAATCTAAGTAAAGCTATATTTATTTAGCTAATTATCGGTTAATTTGATTGCAAAATATTAAAAAAAACTTTATTTATGATTTGTTAATTTATGAATTGCGTGAAATACATAAATAATAATAAAAAATGACTTAATTGTTGCGTATTTGAGAACGCAAGAATTTTTTAAGCTAAACTGCAAAAGTATTACAATAGATTAATAATATGTAGGTAATTAATATTCAAATGGCGGGAATTTTCATTTGTAGTTTAATTATCCAGTTTGTTGCAACTGATATTGTATCGTTACAGGCCAATTTTACAATTACGTGTTCCATGTGTTTTAATATTTCTTTTGACAAATTTATTTTTAAAAAGAACATTTTCAAAAGAAATATTATTAAAAAAATAAGTTAAAAAACTCTAAGCTCACAATAAGTATAAAATTTTAAGTGAAATAAAATTGATTTGCCTCAGCTTCTGTTAACAGTAATTTTTATCTCAAAAATTAGATAAAAATGACACTAAAAATTTCTTTTTCCTATTCTAAGCATTTATGTTTAACTGGTTAAATAAATTTCTTAACTTAAACGGAATGCGCGATTTGAAAATAAATTATGAATAAGACTTTATTGCAAAAATTGCCACTGATTAGGGCATTAAAAAAGCCAGCAAATGGTTTTACTATTAGTTCATGTAATAGTAAAATGTAACTCTTTAAGTTATTCTAAAATATTAAAAAGTCTTTCTCGCCAAGTAATTAATTATGCTTTCTCTCTAACAAGTTTATTTCATCTGATTAATATGAAATGATCAGCAGATTTTTCCCCCTTTGGTTTACTGAGATTCAGTTTTAAGTTACTTGATTTTGGTTTATTCGCATTAGGGTCTCAATTGCGTTCCTTGATTTTTAATTCATTAGTCTAGAGAATCCATTTAAAAATAGTAAGCTGAAAATTAAACATCTTTTTTATGTAAATTATTTTTTGAAATCATTTGATTAAAATATGAAATGAGAATTTCCAGTCTAATTAATTATCTAAAACTTCTACTGAATATTATAGTTATTTGTCATATCCGCTCAATGAATCGATACCATAAAACGAAACTTATTTTTTATTTTATAAGTATTAACAAATAGATAAGAACTTTCTATTGATATTTTTAATTTAAATCTTAATTTATTTTTACTATTACTTTCAGAATAATTTCAATTAGAACTGCAATAGCCATAGCAAAATTTATTTCAACTAAGTCATAAATTTGAAACACTTTGATGTAGAACAGTAAATTTATATGAGGACATAATGCTTATTTTATGGAATTGTTAATCGCAAAATTTAACAATTATATATTAACTTAATATAAAATTTAAGTATTTGTTTAACACTAGGTTTATTAAGGAGTCATTTTGAAACTTCTGAAAAATTATTTCATTAATTTTCTTCTAGAAAAAGATTCCTTTATTTTATGAGAATATTTCAATAAATTTTTACTTACATTTATGACAAATAATCGTAAATCTTAATTTTTTATGGTTTCGTAGTAATGCGTATAATATATCTATTTTTACCAAAGGGGTAATTTTGACCATGGGAATGAATAGTGTTGAGAATACGTACTTTTATATTAAAATATGTAACGGCTTGAAAAGGCCACTCTTTGATATAAGTATAAATATAGAAATAAAGTATGTGTTAGTAAAATGTGTGTTTATAAGAAACAAGAAGACTAAGCCGAAAGTCAGTCAGACAGAAGATTTTATAAGTTGTTAGTAAGAAGACGTGTAAATCAATGTTTTGGTAAAAAATGATGGTAGAAGAATAGATAGTCTTAAGGATCTAGGTTAGAAAATACATACTTTTTTTAGAAAATAAACACAGAAGAATTACCTTTTCATCATATCATACTTCAAGAAATATAATGAAATCCTATGTCCTTTTTAAAATTTTACTTTATAATAGTTAGATCAATTTATAGTTTTTCAAATTAAATACTGAAAGATATAATTTTGCCTAATTTGGTAGAAATATGTATATACCAGCTCATACTAAACCTAGTATAAAAGAAAATACGATATTGTAAACAATGTTTTTTTTAAAAAAAATGCACAAATTATAGCTATTTAATATAAATGCATACTGAATGACAGTTAAAATATATTAAAAAACTATAGGATATTAAAACAATTCTAGTTTAACCCCCTTCATCGCCAAGTTGGCAATAATAGGCCAAAGATGGAAACCCCATTTTTTATTATGGCTACCATATGTTATCTTTCTCCTTGACCGGAAGAGCTGACCGAGGTGAATAATTGGCGATTTTTGAAAAGTGCGCCCAGCAAGGGGATAAACTACAGTCGCACCCAATTCTTATATTATTAAAATATTTTAACAAATGCTAAGCTTCTTGTTTTTTTCAATGTTTCTTTAATGTTTTTCCAATTTCCCCGAGATTTGCCATCATATAATGTCTTGTTCCATCTCAGTCATAATGAAAACTTAAAAATCATTAAAATTTTTATATCTTGTTATTTATCTCCGATTTAACATCCATATATTTAGAATAAGTAGATTTCCTGTGCATTTTACTGTTTGAAATAGCTGAAATGCATTTATCTTTCTACGCAATAAATTTTAATGAAGTTGAGAACCTGGTAGTTCCGTATCTGCTCTTCATACATGGGTGAATTTTCTCCTGCTCTTTTATGCATATTTGCAAGTCACTTTTATCCGGCACAAATTACGCTCCCTGCAAAAGGTCTAAGCATTCGGTTCTTCCGCTTTACTTGTACTGAACTTTTCGCATCAAAGAATTCTGAACTAAAAATGGATATTCTGAAATTTTTACTTTCCGGTAGAATAAATTATATTCCTCTTAACCACGTGACGCTTAATTCTTATTGTTGTTATGAGATTATAAAAGCATGGCGTGTCTGACAATTTCAGAAGTGAAATGCCGAATTTTTGCATTTTTATGCATTGAAAATTACAAAAGTAACCGAGATATGGAACAAATCTGTGCGTGCATGTTTTAAAAATATTTCGAAATCTATTTAGGCTGTTGTAAATCTTAAACAATACATGCCCGGAAAACAAAGGAAACGGAAGCCACTTCTGCACATTTCATTAAACAGAGCTAAGCAATTTGAATGGAGCTACATTATAACATGCAACTGAGGCAAACATTGTTTCCTTTTATACAAAGGCAAAACGATATGATTAGTAATAAACTAATTCATTTTCCCTTTTCATCAAATACTCTATACAAAGGCAAAGTGCTACGATCTGCAGTTTCTTACTAATTCATTTTACCCTTCTATTCAAATATTATTTTCTAAATTGTATTGATTAAAGCCCAGATAGTTACATTGATATTGTGTGATATACTATAGCAATATATATATGTGTGTGTGTGTGTGTGTGTGTGTGTGTGTGTGTGTGTGTGTGTGTCTGTCTGTCTGTCTGTGTGTCTGTGTGTGTGTCTGTCTGTGTGTGTCTGTGTCTGTGTGTGTGCGTGTTGCTTTTATTTATAAATTTTGAACATGGTATCTTTATTAATTTTCCAATAACAAATTAATTCTAGACTCAATTATCCATAGCATTAGAAATACAGAAGTAAATAAAATAAGGAAAAAAAGGAAATTAATTTCTGAAAAAGGAAATTTTTTATTTTATTTAAATTTTTTAGTTAATAAAAAGGGAAATTTTTAACAATAATAGCATCATAAATATTGAAAATTCTTATATTATTTTTGCAGGCGATTAACTTACTTTTCAGCTTTTAATTTACCTACAGTTCACTGCAAAACCACTCCAAAAATCACGCCAAATTTTTTGATGAATCTTAATACCATATATTAATGAAAGAATACATAAGAATAACGTGATATTAAAAAATGTATATAATATGCAGTGATTAGATTTAAAATTAAAGAAGTATTTCATTTTTAAAAAAAAATCACTTAAACCAAATCATATTAATTGCATTTATCTGTAGCGTTTAAGTTGAAAGACGCAAACGGTTACTTCTATAAGATCAGTAGATTTATACTGCGGTGCGAATATTTTTTTTTGCATCTGTATACATATTTTTTTTTGCTTCTTTTTATAATTTCCAAGAACTTAAATGTCTTTTAACTCCTTACTTTCACTTCCTATTTAAAACAAGATAAATAAATGGAGTATTTATGTTTTTTAAATTGTTTATCCTTCATTTCCATGCTTTTTTTCAGTTCATTTATTACTTTTTACTTAGACCTAACTGATAACACTGTTAAAACAAATATAAACTTTAATCTTCGATATAAAAACTAGATAATTATAACAGAATTTTGGAATATCAAATTTTATTAATATTTTTCCCTTAAAAATACCATTTATAATGAGTTTATAGAGTTCTTTGGTTTTATAATTCTCTATATATTATAGCTGAAATTCACAAATTTTTATAAATAGAATTTTAAATTTAGTTCTTATTTTTTTCCCACAGACTTATTTTGATATAAAACTATTACAAAAAATTTGTAAATCGGAGTTAGAAAATACTTTTAATCTAGATTCTGAAAGTTTGTTCTCAGTTAATTGGTTTCGAAGTACCCGCATGATTAATTAAATAAGTATCTAGAGGCAAATTTAAAGAGATAAGAAAGTGAAACTAATTAAAAATAAATAAATTCAATTTGTGATTTTTTTTAATTTTTTGGTTAAAAGACAAAATCTTTTCAGAGATCATTGAATTTCTATGGAGTTTTGCTTTTAGAATTAATTAACTGGAAGTTTCTGGAAGAAAAACTGCAAGCCAATGATGAAACTGTGAAAAAAGAAATTAAAAATCTAACACGCGGTTTATGAAGCAGACGATTTCCTTGCAATTAAAGAAAAAAAAACTGAAAATTGCTAGTCAAAATTATTTGTATTTCATTTTGTTAAAAATAATTGGTATGCTGAGGCCAAAATCCATTTACAGTAACACATTTATTTTACATTAGAAATAAAGTTTAATAAAATGAAAATTTTAAACTAAGCAAACATGTTTTATGCTTAATAATAGAAAAGTGGAACTAAATAATCTCTGAAATAAATATATATTATAAATGTAGTAAAATATTTTAATATTTTTAAATATATTTCTGTTTAAAATTATGATTTGAATAGGCATGCAAAGTAATTTAAACAATTTTAAAAATTTGAATATTTCTAAACAAATTCTAATATTACTTAAATCTAATTCTAAGAAAATTAGATTTAAGTAATATTTATTCCTAAAATTAGGATTTCTTTCTTTTTTTGATAAGAATTAATTACAAATAAAGACTATTTTGTAATTAAAGATAAAGATTTTAGCAAATAATTTTAAAGTATTTATTATACATAATAATGGCTATATTTTAAAATGATTTTTAATGGCAAATATTATTATAATTGCGAATTAAATAGAAGCATGCACTGATTACAATAACACGATTGGTTTGTACGGCACTGTCACTGGTGCAGGTAAATACTTTTCAGTTAAGCAATTTTTTTTAAAAAAAATTCGCATGTTTTTGATATAAATATAAGCGAATTATATTATATTAAGATAATTATATTCTATATTTTTTATTTGATTAATTATGAATAATAATTAATAAACTGGAAAAATGGATTTTTTAGAATTAATACTTTAATAAAATTTTCAATTTCATAAAAATAATTGATACTAACCCTGACAATCCACATAAAAGTCTTAAATGTTATAACTTCATTTTATAAATTTCACCCATGTCAAATAAACATAATGTTTTAAGTCAGTTGTTAATGACATACATGAAGGTATTTTGAGGCTTCAAAATGACATACTTTATGCAAAGTTTACAAAAAGGTGGATTTGGGATTAAAATACAGTTTTGAATCTTAGAAACTGCATCTGCTTTTCAATTCTTAGAAGAGAAGAAACATAGTTTAAATAAAAAGTTAGTTAATGAAGACATCAAATTATAATTTTCTTGATATATTTTCTGCTATTTTATTGTAGATAATGTTTGAAGAATATTTCATGGAACTTTGATTTTTTGAATTATTGAAATGGTTTTACAATTAGAAATAAAATATTTCCTTTTAAAAAAAGGTCAGAATGCAATAATTAATCGTATTCGAGTGTAAAATTGCCATGTTGTAATAAATTAATAAGAATTTATTAAGACAATTTTTATTTCCCTGTTAGCAATTGTTATTATTATTATTGTTAAGTTTCCCTGTTGGATTCCATAATAAATGAATAATTATAAATAAACATAATATTTTTTTTTATTTTTATCTAATGCAAAACCTTATTATATATAATCAGCTTTAGATAAATACCAAAAATATGTAATATCTTCCAAACTATATGCCATCGCTAAAATGTAAGATGTCGATCCCGTTAAGAATGAAATTAATTAGTTACCGACAGTGTTCATTTTTCTAATTTAAGATTAAAAAAGACGTTTTCTTCCGTATATATGGCAATATAATGTGTTTTATTACAAGATATAAATTTAATGCATTTTTACTCCGCTAAAATTTAAATAAACCAAGATCTAGTAATAAATCTTGATATCTTGAAAGTTTCATAATAAAATTCTTCTGGAAGGCTGATTTCAGTTAATATTTTTTCTGAAAGTTGAAAACATGAAAAAAATTTTAAGATAATTAAATTCCAATGCTTTCCACATTTGAAATATTATTTTTTTAGATTTTCTTTCTGTAAATGTTAATCATACATTACATTCCCTCTAGGTTTTAGATGCATTCCTTTTAGAACTAAAGAACTCTTTGAAAATCC
This sequence comes from Argiope argentata, assembly GCA_026289955.1. Classification (NCBI taxonomy): domain Eukaryota; kingdom Metazoa; phylum Arthropoda; class Arachnida; order Araneae; family Araneidae; genus Argiope; species Argiope argentata. Next base: position 5,220,390 of record JAOUZG010008087.1, on the reverse strand, counting down.
AATTAAAAGTTTTTAGAACTTCCACTTCCATATAGAAAATTTATTTATCCCTCTGTATTATATAAATCTTATGAATAGTCTGAAAAATTCATACAAATTATGTATCAAGAGAATTACACTGCAGTTGCACTAATACCTTTCTTCAAATATACTTACATTTTATTACAACATTTAGAATTCATATATTTAATAAAATATTCAATTATTCCTCTAAAGAATACAAAATAGCATTTTGATAAAATGTTGGCGTAGTTTCATTTCCAAGATTACTCATTGCGTTTTGAGAAAATTTAAACTTGAATACAAACTAAGATGGAGGAACTATATAAAAAGTTTAGAAACTTGGGAATTTAAACGGAGTACTATTCTCGAAAACGTTTTTAGACTTTCATGAAAATGTTTGAAGATAAATCCGTGCACGAATTAAATAGCTTCCACCTCAAACCATTTCCTGCGTCTCTATGGTAACACTTTCCGTGAGGAATAGCATCCGACTTTTCACGCCAAAAGGGATAGACAAATTAAATATCCGGTTTAGGCCGTGGATTAAATGCAATTGTACAGATCATGCATTATTTAGTCCGTAGAATACAGGACAATGTATAAGGAAGAAGGATATAAAACAGAAGAGACAACTGCAAAGAAGCTTAAAAGCCTCGAAAAGAATTTTCTCACTTCTATTTAAATAAAGAAAGATTTAAATAATCCTAAAGCTGTAAATCTAGCAAGCTTCGGGAAGTTTCCGTGTCTACACCAGTTTGTAACCTTAAAATGTAAATTCACTGTTGTTTCTCACTTTGCTTTTCTGTTGAATAAATAAAAGAGGTTTAGTTGACTGAATGGGATATTTAGTTTCCTGAGTCAAATAAACAACAGTTTAGTAATTAACTGTTCCTTTTCAATTATTCGTAATCGTCTGTACGTGTTATATCTCTATGACAGACCTTGCAACAATTAAGAGGTAAGAAATTAAATAAAAGAATGATTTTAATACAAAATGCAGTATTTGGGTTTTGTATTTCAAAGCAAATTTTAGAAGGAAACCTTTAAATAGTGTTATCATTTATTTACAAATTCAGTTATATCATTTATTAATCGTGGGAAATAGAATATAATTAATAGAAAAGATTCACTCATGAATTTCCAAGACACATATGAGATACAGTGTGGGAGTAAAGTTTTTTCTTTAGGAATTATGAATTTCAGATTAATTTAAAATGATATAATATTGAAAATATAAATTTCAAAATGACTATTTTATTTGCTTCAAGGTCAATGATAAAAATTTTATAATTTCAAAAATATTATTTATGAAAAACCAAATTATGATGGTTACAGAAAAGAAATAAGTTATCGAGTTTTTACATCAACTACATTTTACTATCAATCTTACTACAACTTTATTTTTATGGATACATCTAATTTCCCGTTTCTTTGCATATAATTATTAAGAATCGTACATTATTTTAATTGGAACCACGGACGTACTTCATAATTTTTATAACTTGGATAAAATTCAGTAATATGCGTACTAATAAAATCACTAATTTATTTCAATACGAAAATTTTTATACGATGGTTATGCATCCTATATGCAAATTAAGTAATGTTACAAATCTATTGAAAAAATGTTCAAAACATTATAAAGAGCAAGTCTTTGAAACATTGTTAACAAATTTGATATCTAGATAGTATTTGAGTAATATATAAAGTTAAAAAAAACTCTGACTAAACTTGTTCTTAAAAAATTAATCTAAATTATACAACAAATCTTGTTTTTTTTTTAAATCAGTTTTATTTCACTGTAAAATAAAATAAAAAT
>JAOUZG010008087.1:5207279-5218168 GCA_026289955.1 Argiope argentata | reverse complement strand
GCAATACGTTTTGCTGTTTAATAAAATGCATTAAAACTTTCGTACATAGTGCGATATTAAATATTTTTTCTGAACAGTTTACCATTTTTGTTTGATTATGAGTACAATTTTCAAAAAAAAGGGTATAGAATTAAGTAAAAAACAGCTGAACTGCATTATTTTCAATTAGAAGTTAGATTATTAATCATTTCCCATGCATATTTCCTTCTTCTTTATTACCGATTGTTTTCGGTTTTGTAGAGATTTTACAAATACTTTAAGGAAGAACTGATCTATTGGTCATGATTCATTCTTAAAATCTATTTACTAAGTGAAATCCTTATTTACGAAGCTGATATTTATATTCCCTTTTGTTAACATGACATAAAGACCAAACAATAAAATAAATGCATTTTAAAGGAATTTAACAGCTTTGCCGAAAAAGGCTATAGCATTTGTTATCTAACTTGTAAAGAATATTTAGTTGTTTTCAACATATAATTAACAAGTTGCTTACAGCTATTTTCTCGCTTAATAAATTTAAATAATTAATTTTACAAACTACATGCTGAATAATTATGGGGGCACCAACATCAAATATTTGTGTAGTCACTGAAATATATAATCTGACATTTTTTCTAACATTAGTCTATCAATTCTATAATTCTTATAAAAAAATTATTTGACAATGTTTAAAAATAATTTGTACAATGTAATTTATTCGTATTCAAATAATAAATATTTTAAAACAATCAGTTACATGAAAAATAACGTTGATTTATACTGTTACAATTTTGATGTATAAATAAAATAAGAAAAACTAAAAAAATGAATTTTATCGAAATTTGAGAAAAAAATTACGAAAAAATTGTTTTTCTGCAATTTTTAAATTGGTTTGAAGTTCTTTGGCAAGGTTCTTTGGTCTTAAAGTTATAAAACGTTTTAAAATTATTGAGAAAAATTGCCAAAATATTGATTCAGTTTTAACTAAAAATTAACTGAATTAAAGAAAAATAACATTTTTGAAAGTAATAAATTTCTCTAAAAAAGTTGTTGCGTACTAAATTCAATCCTTTTATATATATCTTTTACTTACAGTTTTTACTCAAACTGATTATTCATGACTTAAGAAGCAATTTATAAACAATAAGATTGTATGAAAACATTTCACACTTAAATAAAGGTTTTTTGAAAATATATAATAATATAAAAATAAATATATAATTAATTATATAATGGAGCCATTAATACTGTTATGACGAATTCACATCAATTATCTCTTTTGAGTGAACGATAACTACATTGTTTTCCTGTTATGTAAATAATACGAGATTAAGTGCAAGAAAAAAATCATTTATATAAAAGTCTTTTGTATCAAGCGAATACATTTTATAAATTTGAGGTAATGCGAATGCTTGCTTATCAAATTAATTTAATGGTCTTTTATGTGATAGAGTAAACATTAAAATAAAATCATCATTTATGCTATGACAAAACCATATTAATTCAATTGGATATATGATAAGTAATTTGAATTCATGGTATGCCAGAAGTACGTGGTGACACGCTGGCAAAAAGGGAATTGAATTTCTTCGAAAGAATTTTGTATCTAGCGACTATATTATTAAAATATACTCATGTTTGATGGTCAAATGAATTAAATTGTCTTATATCCATGTGGAAATATAGAGTAAAACCATCAAGGATGATGCTATGACAAGTTTATATTAATTATATTTATAAAAGAGATGATACATTTTGAAGAGATGTACATTTGATGTACATTTACACATAACAGAGATGATACATTTGATGAATCAAAATGCGGAACCGTGAATCAATTCATGTTTTGGATATAAAGGATTTGACTTTTTTATGCAATGTACTATAATATCTCTGCACAATCGTGGCACCAACAATCATTCTTCCATGTGTAAATAGATCACATGAATAGATCATGATCACATAAATAGATCATGATCACATAAATAGACCTTGATCACATAAATAGATCACATGAATTGATCATGATCACATAAATAGACTATGATCACATAAATAGATCACATGAAAAGATCATGATCACTTAAATGGATAACATAATAGATCACAGGAAGACAAAATATAATAGAATTTAAACTTTTTGCATGCACCAAATATATGCTAACATGCTACTAATTATCCCTTAAAATGTAAAAAAAATAATTTTCTTTTCTTTTTTTTAGCCTCCAGAGGACATAACATATGTAGAATTATCACTACCAAGGGAACACCACAGCGTCACAACTGTGAGACGGAAAGAACCACCAACAGAGTATGCCAACATAGACCTCCACAGCCATCTACATCTGCAGACTATCGTTGTAGAGCGGGAGGAAGACGACGAAGTTGGGAACAACACTTGCGAAACGCCGCTCATGAGCAATCGCAGAGAGAGCGCCGTTTGAAACGAGAACTACCTTTTTTAAATCCTGAACTACGTGATTAAATGGAAATTCACTTATGTGCTAAAAGCATTATCGGTTTCGTCTCCGTGTGATGGAAAATGACAGGATTCCTGCTGTTCCATGCTCTTTAAATGCACAAGGTGGTGCTCAAACTAAATAAACTTTTGTAAGCGGTCATTGGTCTAAAGAAGATTTCTAATTATCCGGTAAAAAATACCATTAAAAATATCCAAAAAGATACCATTTTTGTATAAATATTTATCTTTATTTTGAAACCAAAATATGTAAGAAATTATTGACAAAAATAGCAATAATAATAATTATTATTAATCAGAATCAAATATAGCTTTACTACTTTTAGGAATTCACTTCTTTTCACTGTTGAACATTCCCTGACTTTGCAAAATGTTTGTTTTTAAATATTCATGGATTTTATACAGTTTTTTATGAAAATGATTATGTTGACATCTTTTTTTGTTTATATTAATTTTCTTTGCTACCATATTGTTAAAAATAGCAGTGGAAAGTGGAAATATTCATATTAAAGCTAAGAAATATAAATTTGGTCTTAATAGTTAAGTTAAGTTAATAGTGTAGTTAATCAATAAATATTTCAAAGAAGCTTAGTGAACTTATAATTTTAAAAAAATCTGAATTATAAATTTCCCGTTAAAATCCAAATGGGTCATTATCTTTACTTGACCATTTTATATTCTGGAAAATAAATAATGTTCCGAGAGAAACAAAACATAAAGAGCAAATAATATTAAATCAATCACCAGTAAGACATACAGATATGCATTAATAAATGCAAAATATAAGACTTAACTTTCAATAACAGTTCTCGAAAAAATTTCATGTATTTTAAATTAGTTCTATATTATAAATATATATTATAGATCTGTATTTGATCTAAAAAAATATATATATTATAAATCTATATTAGATGTATAAAAAATCTATATTATAAATTTCAAGCTCAAAGTCAAATGACTCTTTATCTTTACTTGACCTTTTTATATTCTGGAAATAAATAATGTTCCATGAGAAATAAAACATAAAAATTGCAAAAAAATATTAAATCAATTATCGGTAAGACAAACAGATATGCATTAATAATTGCAAAAGATAAGATTTAACTTTCATTAATAGTTCTCGAAAAAATTTCATGTATGTTAAATTAGATATATATTATAAATCTCTATTATAGATCTGTATTAGATCTATAAAAAATATCTATATTATAAATCTATATAAGATCTATAAAAAAATCTGTATTATAAATTTCCCGCTCAATTCCAAATGGCTCATTATATTTACTTGACCCTTTTATATTCTGGAAATAAATAATGTTCCAAGAGAGACAAAAACATGAAAAGTGCACAAAATATTAAATCAATTATCGTCAAGACAATAAGATATGCATTAATAATTGCAAAAGATAAGACTTAACTTTCAATAACAGATCTCGAAAATATTGCATATACGTTAAAATAGATCATAAATTATAAAATAAGGAACATAGAATTTTATCCATATCTTATAAGATTTCCTTGTCTCGTTGAAAGGCTTATAAAACTATGTTTGCAATCTGAAGTAATTCACTTATAAAAAGGAAGCAAAATCTTACTGCATTTAGATCAATGGCCGCTGTAATACAAGAAGTGCTACCTGTGATCCAAGCGGAACCGTGAATAAACTCATGTTTTGGATATAAAGGATTTGACTTTTTTATACAATGTACTATAATATCTCTGCACAATCGTGGTACCAACAATCGTTCTTCCGTGTGTAAATATTAGACCAAATGGGAAAGAAATGAGATTCTTATGTGACTTTTCTATTACGGTAATCAATCTTTATTCTCATTTTTTTACTTGTTTTGTATGCGCGACGTGATTGGACACTTTGATTGGAAGATTGAAATGTTACCAATATTTGAGCACGAACAAAGCCGAATTAATCGAACAATTATGAGTTGATTAAGTAGCAAGAAACCATTTTTCGAATACTTATAAGTCATGTGACTTAAAGAAATAATGCAATCGACAATATTGTTGTGAATCAATAGGTTTAATGGAGCTACTGTTTCAATATGAAGCATATATAAATGTTGCAAGACCAAAAAAGGTTTTATAACCGAATTCTATCTATAAGTTTTAAACATTTGAGTGGTAAATAAACTATTAACAATAATGCATGTTGTAATTTTAATTCAATACATGGGGTATTTTGACGATTTTAAATTACGAAGTACAATTAATGGGCAATGGAACAATATTTAATGAAATAAAGCCTCATTTGTTATGTCATAATGTAAAAGAATGTGAAACATTTTTGTATTTAAACTTCAAGTAAGATAATTATATTAAAAGTCGTTGCCAGTTTTTTAAAAAAGTTTTGGATGAAATAACCATAAATTAATCAACTAATTAGTTGATCAAACTGAAAGATCTGTATTTGCCCTTTTTCTCATAAAAAATTCTTTTCTGATTTATACCATTCATTCATACTTTTGCAGGAATTTCTCAGATTTTTTTTAGATATTACAGACTTTTTAAAGACATTTTAAAATTAATGCTTTTTTCTTCACTGCTAATGCACTGAAGGTTGATTTATTCAAAAAAGTAAACTTTTTAATGTTAAAATACCATAATATTAACATATATTTTAAATAATAAATTTTAAATCATTTCTTATTAACACTAGTTTTAAGATTGTTAGGATCTAATAAATAAACTAAAGTTTCAATAATTAAATTGCTCAATACTTTAAAAAATTAAATATTAATTTATTTTATTTTTCTAAAATTTCACTTTTTATTAATGACTTCTGCTTGAAAATGCCGAATAACGAGAAACTCTTGATTCCGAGTCAATTCAAGAATGTTTAGTTACGTCACCAATATTCACCTCAACTCATGTGCGTTTGCAAGAATATTATTTCCAACTTTCGAATTCATGATCTCACTGCTTCAATTTATTTTAATCACAAAATATTTTCAAAATTCTATCATTGCTCTGATACAGAATAAGTTAATGAAAGAAAACTTAGAGTATGAATGTGTGAATGTTTGTGTGAAAAGAAAGCGCTAGATTTCTTCATTGTCTCTTTTATGTACTTTGAACTGTCATAGCATCTTACAATTGCACAATAAAATTATTTTATACTTATTCGCAGATGTTATCATTGATTTTTTCTTACATATCACTTCATAACAGCATTATCATTTTTTCATCAAACAAATGCTAATCAATAACATCAAAAACTCATTAAAAAAAACTTCAATAGAAAGTTAAGGCAAAAGTTTTAGTAATAGTTTGATTTAAAGAAAATAAAAGTATAAGACTCGTTGTTATAAAAAACATTTTGATGAAGTGATGCAGAAATCACCAATAGAACATGATGATTATTTGGAGGTGAGGCTATTTATTCAAAAGGCTATTTATAAAACAAAATATGCACTGTAGCTGCATCAAGCGATAAACACAAGAATAGCTCATTTTCAAACAAATGTTAAAGCAATATAATGGCATCCTAATAATTTAATGGAAGAAAAAAAAAGAAATATTTACTTTATAAGCTTATTAAGAACAATCGTCTTCTGACCTCTTGACCAGAGAAGACATAAATGAATTTTAGTTTATTGTTTAAAAAACATTTTATTCGGATTTCAACTCACTAAATTTAATATTTGCTTTTAAAAGATTTTTTTTAATAATGAGAAGTTTATAATTTGAATCGTAAATATATCCGTCAACTTATTTTTTTAACGCTTTATGTCACCGCTAAAAATGTTGTAACATAACTTATTAGCATAAGCATAGTTCATATCTGTAGGTCCTTCTCTTATTTAAAAGAGACATCATTTTAAATTTAAGAGCTTAAAAATGGTATTTGGCATATATATGTGTATATATATATTACTCATATATATTACGGCTTTCATTTTTTATTATTTAAATTTTAGGATGCTGATTAATAAAAGGACAAAGTAAGCAAATTATCTTTAAAAGTGCAACATTTATAATGAGTATGATTGTTACTAGCGGTTTTTTTTCAACAACTGTATAACTAATTCAACAACTTTATAACGGTTTGGACGATAATTCATAAAAGCTTATATATTTCTTATATGAAACAGTATTTTATAGATATAAATGCAATTACAGATTTAAAAATTTTGTGCATTAAAGGATAAATAAATAAGCATTTAGACAGCGTAGGATAAAAAAAATCATAATGTAAAAAAATCTGAGATTAAGATATGAGGTATATAAGATGATATGAGGTATATAAGAAGATATGTGGTATATAAGAATCTCAGATTAAGAGAGGTATATTATAAAATTTTACTAATTATTAAGATATGAGGTATATAAAAACATTTTTAATAATTAGTAAAATTTTATAATTCAAACATTTACAATCATAATGCATCTCGTCGTAAATCTAAAACCAGGTAACTAAGACGTAGAATTATTAAACTGCTTACATATTCCTATTCCAACAGAGCTTTTTTAATTCAAAAAAAATATTTTAGGTCATCGCTATTATAAACATTTACATATATTGATAACTCTAAAATAATGAGTTAATATAATTGAGCAACTGAAGAAATGATTCCTCTTTTGTGTGTGTGTTTTAAATAAGTCAACAATAATAAAATTATTTGTAATTACACGATGGCAATTAAATGTAATACTTGATTCACATTTGCATAAATTGAGTTTTGAAAACTTATAATATCATGTTAGTAAATTATACATTAATTATTTAGTGATTTTTTTCGTTATTTATATTTACTTAAATATTCTTAAAATGAAACAGCTAATTTCCTTTTATTTCAAAATATTCATAATATAATGTTTAAATTCATTTTACGATTTTACTCCCATATTAAAAATTGATATGCAAATAATAATAATAATAATAAACTATGCTTATTAAAGCAGAATATGAATGTCCTCATTTTCTTTTTGTTGTATAATTTATTTCTAGTTAATTTCCATTTTTGGATCTATTAAGTGTTTCTCTATAATATTATTTAATAGGATAAAAGTAAATAACGCTGGATATTCATTACAAAGAGTAAAATTATAAACTTGTTATAAATGCAAAAGGGTATTGCATTTAAAAATATAAATTTACTATGAAAACATATTGGTGCCAAATATGAATTGTGATTGACTAACTTATTTAAGACTAAATAAGTTAACTTATTTTCAATTTTAAAAAAACGTGCAGATATTAGAAAAATTTAATATACCATTGCTTTTATTTTCTGCTTAAAAAGAAAAATATTTTATATAATTAAAAATATTCAAATTTTAAAAAAATATATTTTTCTGCCGCAACTTAAGAATATTTTAATAAAGGCTTTAAATAAATAAAAATAAGAATTTCAGAAGTTTTACACACCCATTCTTTCTTAATAAATTATATTAAAAGTTTGCGTCAAAAAATTTAGAAGCTGAAGTTTTAATTGAATTGTGAGAAATATAATTGGATAGAAATAAAGAACGCAAATAAGACTGCGAAAAAGCTTCTTAAACAATTCAAAAATTGAATTTGAAGAATTAGAGAGACTTATTAAAGCGAACTTTTCTTTTCAATTCTTAATAAATTTATTTCTGTCTTGTTTGGAACTTTTTGTGGATAAAACGACATTAAAGTAATTTTTTTAATATTTCAAATTCAGGAATAAATTTACATTTCATTTAATTCCAAATAAAAAAAAAACATAAAATCTGTTAAACGTACTAAATATTTCATTGTAAGAAACAATTTATAATTACAAAAAAATGCCAAAAAACTTATTTATAGACATATTTTATTGTGTTCATTATATTATAGATAAATTTATATAAAGCTTTCGATTTAAGAGGATTAATATAGTTCAAAGGCAGATGATATTATTAAAGCAGATTTAAGCATATTCTATGAAACAGTAAAGGCAGTTTAATATTTTTTCCCAATCTAAAGGAAATCATAAATAATCTACTTAAAAAAATTAAAGTGGTTATTACAAACGTTAAATAATAAATTAATTTATATTTTTAAATCTGATTTTTATTTGCAAACTTGAATTTTGATCCAACGCATTCATAAATTTTTCATTATTTAACTTTCTTTAATTAATTTTGTTTTTCCTAATTATAATTATATGAATAAAAAAATTTCGATTTATTTGCCATATGCTTGTTAGAATTTTTTTATTAAGATTTTACCACCATTAGAAAAAGCTCTTTAACACTATCAGCAAAATTTGTTAATGATTTTTGATTATGTAAATCATGTGAATTCTTTATTTTTTGTGTAGCAATAATGAAAATATACTTGAAAGTCTTCACATTTTCAGAATACAAATTCTTCTCAGAACTTATCATTCCAATATAATATAGTGAAAATTTCTTCGGAGTTACTATTACAATTGGTTATAATTTGAATTCAAATAAAGTTAAAATATTTCAAATGATTCTAATTACCTTATTTCAAATCCTGCTATTGTAATATTTACTTTGTCTTTTTTCAATTTAATTTACTTATTTGATATAATTTTATCTAAACTATATCAAAGGAGTTAAATTTTATTATTGGGTTATTGGTATATCTAGGGAAGTATATAATGTTAATATAATTGTCCAGAGTTAATTAATGTTTCACTTTAAGAAACAAATCTTTTAATTATCATAAATTAAATTTTGAGGTTTAATTTGGAATTGTTTTTTTTTATTTTACTTTCATTACAATGATACTTCTTAAAATAACTGTTTCAAAGATAAACTATAGAAGATAACTAATCTCGTTGTCGATAAAAAGCGAGCACATAATAAGTTTTCATATAAAGCATCCGTATAAATTTATGGATCTAATATTTCCTATACACAACAAATATGTTCTTGTGAGTGTGATATGGAAGAATAAAGAATCAATGGTGCTCAAGTGTTATAATCTTTAACCAATAAAAGCAGAGAATTAAGCTATCCTTTACAATATAAAGTATATTTATTAAAACAAATAAAATTAATATTTAACTTTAAAAATATGCATATTGTTGATAATTAAGTATTTTTTATAACCTTGTTTACAAAACTCAACAAAGTTAAAATATTTTATCAGAAATGAGGGAAATTGCCATTTAATAATAAAAATAAATGCTATTAAAAATGATTATATTAAGTTTAAAGATTAAGATTAAAAAGGATGATTAAGATTATATTTATTTTACAATACTTGCTTGTTGTTTATTCCTTTTATTTTCTTTTAGTGTTTTACAGTATATTGTTCTCCACTGAAGAGGAAATTAGACTTTAATGCAAATCAAATTTAATTAATTATTTGTTTCAATTATATTATTTTTAGGAAAAAGGCAATTAATTAATAAGAGAAAATTTTAATTTATGTACACCCTAATACAGCTTTAATACGATAGCAATAATTTTACTCAAATTACCTATATTTATATGATTGCACTAAATAGTGAATTAAATTTTTTGAAAAGTTTTTTTAAATAACAATTATCGCTCAGATAGGACATTTAAGTGTTGAAAACAAATATAAATCATTCTCAACTAAATGAAAATTAATTACTAACAATAAAGCTTAATTTATAATCTATTGAACTTATTAAATGACAAGATTATATAAATTTTTTCATAAAAACGAAATAGTATTTTATAATGAATAAGAATCACACTATGTAACTATATATTCTTCCCTAATAGTGATCTGATATCCGGGAATCAAAGAAAAAAATTTATTTCTAAGCCATTCAACTTAAAAGAAGACATTTAACAATATTTGTATATAATATACAAATATTGTTAAATGTTAACAATATTTGTTAACAATTAACAATAATGTTAATGATTAACAATATTTGTACATAATATAATGTTCAGAGCTTATTGAATCATTTCTAACCCAGAGAAATATTTCTTTCTTCTTTTATTTGTGGAATTTTGTTGAGAATTTGAACTACCCTCAAAAAATTCTGCACAAAATATTCATCCATTCATTCATTAAAATTCATTGTGATGGTCATTTAAATTTTTAATTTTAATATATAGAAGATACATAAATTGTTAAAAAATATTAACAAACAAAGAATGGGTATATATAAGATTATTTCTATAATCATTTCCTCAAGACATATTTTCATTTCATCACTTGAATTACTATATGAAAATGCAATAGCTACTTCGTACTTATTGTAACCATTAGAATATCATTTTTGATTTTTTCAAGAATAATTCTTGATTTAATGATCCTTTCTAAGAATGGGTTCAGGATTCTAGTGTCAGTATTTGGGAATAAGAGCGCAGATAATTATTGTATAGATTTTGGAAATTTTAAAGCATAGATAAAATTACAAAATCATAAATTGAAATGAAGTGATTTTTTTAAGTTTCGAATATATATATATATATATATATATATATATATATATATATATATATA
>JAOUZG010008087.1:5177179-5196205 GCA_026289955.1 Argiope argentata | reverse complement strand
TATAAAAGAAAATTATTAGTATTATCTTTTAAAAGAGCAAAAGTTATTAAAGCCGTTGAGAAACGTTGCAAAATAGTTTTAAAAACTCAGATTATAATTTATTTTATGAAACATCACAAAAGAGAAATGTTTTCAAAAGGAACAGAAAAAACAGCAGTGAAAAACTGCACTATGTATCTTATATAATGATACAAAAATAAAATAAAGAGGATATAAACTCAAAAATGTTTTGATGTTGCTACTGAAAAATGAAATGTCAGCAGTATTTAAGTTAAAAATAGGTTTAATGCATGATGCAATAATGCTCAACTTGATTTGAAAGATTTCGTTCAGGATGTTAACAAATTTTTTAAATGGTATCTATTGTGAAATTCAAAACTTAATTATTATTATGAATGCTTGTACTCTTGCGGTAAAAATTATATATATATATATATAGATAGATAGATAGATATAGATATAGATATAGATATAGATAGATAGATATACCCATTATAAAATAAATCGATTTTTTTTAAGTATTTACAAATCAATATTCGGATTCAACTTTCTCACTGGCTTGCAACAATACCCTTTCCTCCTGTATTACTTAACTGGATTATACATACCGATCCATAGGAGATACTGCAGACAATATGAATTTGTTTCTATCTAGCGGTTTAAGATCTTTTGCATGATTTAATTTGATGCTTCCGTCTGCTTTTCAAATGTAATGTGATATAACTAAGTGAATAAAGCGAACCATTGATGACAGATCGATTGAATAATGATGTCTGAATATTCAAATTTTTGAAGTGCTATGTGAAAATATTAATGATGGCTGAGCAAAATAACTATACAAGGTAAAAGTTCCTGATAAATGAGATAAGTAATAGATATTTGATCTTTTCTGAATGTCGGTGAGATTACTCTTTTTGTTTGTCACCGTTATATATCAATTTATACCTCAAACATAGAGAGTCTATAATTTTATTCCAGGAACAAAAAAGAGAATGTAGCAATAATGTTTACAGAAAAGCAATATTCCTATTTAATTAGAAGCACATCATTTGTAATTGTTGAGAAGCATGATTCATGTTGAGAAAGTCGATTATTCAAGCAACAAATCGAGGAACTTCTATTACAAGGAAGAATAATATTAACGGTAAATGAACGAAAGTGTTATTTATGCTCCAGGTTAAGCCAACGAATAGAAATGTGATTCAATTCAAGCAATCAGAACATAAGATTTTTCACCTTGACATATACATATATCACAGATAGAGAAATCTGAATCTGTCTTCCAGGTTTTTCAAGGGCATTAAGACAAATTCGAATTTAGAGGAGGGGAATTTGTAATTAAAATAAAGTGCACCATTTAAATCGTCCTTAAGAAGAAAAAACCGTTTGATGTTACAGCAGGTGTACTAATAAGGCTGAAAAAAAAAGTTCTTAACTAGAGTCCAAAGTAAACTTTACTTAACAAGGATTATTATTACAAAGTAGATTCAAATCGTAATGCTATATTGATAATTTAAAATATTAAATTTCGTAAAGTGAGTTGAAATTTTTTGATACATTTCATTTTCAATAATGTATAAATACTGCTTTTTTCTTTAATTATGGAACAATCAGTCCAGAAATTTAATAAAAGCATATTATTTATAAATAATTATGGAATACATTAATGTTATTGTCTGATATACTTTCCATAGAATAATGACTGGTCTAAGAATTATTTTATTTTATATTATTCATATACTCCATTTAACTTTTTCTTGCTTAAATGTATGCAAAATTATATTCGTGCAATAAAATATCTAGATTGCTAGATTTTAAAACATGATTAATTCGAATTATTCAATACATAAAAATATAATATATACTTTTTTGTAATAAATAGCAAATTCAACTAATATTTAATTGTAGCTCTGAACCACCCTGCCATGAAACAGGTCTTTATATTAATAAAATTATATTGGGGTATTAATAAAAAAAGTAAAACCCAATATATTTAGTCATAGAGACAAAAACCTGAATTATCTCTTTTGGAATGTATATTTTGACCTCTATCATTTGAACTCTAAATTTTCTCTCACTTTTGTCTGAGATTCTTTTAATAAATACAGTTATAGTTGAAATTATTTGTAATGGATGTATCTATTCAGAATATCATATAGTGTGAAATATCCACTCTACAAATGTCTTCTACAAAAAGTAAGCGTTCACTGGCTGTAAGCGAAAAATATATTTGCTTATAGGAGCATTATAAATTAAATGCTCTCGACAATCATCTTGTTTGCCCAGTTTATTCAATTTTTATAAGAGATGCATTTTTTTTAAATATTTCACTTCGCTATTTTACGATGGAATTTGAAATTAAGAAGAACTTGAGAGAGTTAATGTTTAAGAACATTTCTTTAAGGAGTATTTTGAATATTTGAAATATTTCCTGAATGTTGAACCCAATGGTGTGCTTTGTCTACCAGAAGAAAGCATATATAGCTGAAATATAAACGTTTATAAGCAAATAATGTAAAAAAGTATATTCAAGAAAATAATATTACTTAAACGTTTTGTCAAATTTTATTTAAAAATTATTATTTTGCCATTATTATATATCTATCCTTAGCAATTTCATCTCACTGAAATACTGAAAACATATTTTTAAAAAATGCAAAGTTTCTAAGTTAAAAACTTTCTTAGAAATGAAAGAAATTTCTTATGAAACGTCATTACAGTGATTTAGAAATCAAA
The DNA here is from genome assembly GCA_026289955.1 of Argiope argentata. NCBI lineage: Eukaryota > Metazoa > Arthropoda > Arachnida > Araneae > Araneidae > Argiope > Argiope argentata. Next base: position 5,193,469 of record JAOUZG010008087.1, on the reverse strand, counting down.
CTTCCTTTGCAATCAAATACTGTAAACTTTAATTATAATATTTTATTAAACAATAAAAAAGAAAACAAATAGTGTTTTGTCTTTTCTTTAATCTGTATGCCAATTTGTCTTCATTTAAATTTAAAAGAATGGGATACATGATATCATTTTAATCGACTTTTGCATTAAAGAATATAATAATAATAAAATGACATCATTAATGCTTTTAGTCTTTTAAATTAAATAAAAATCCAGGGTAGAAAGTTTGAGGATACTAATATAAGAATATATCTATGCATATATGTATATATTCTAAAATAGATCAAATATTACATTTCAAAATGATTCTTTTACTCAGGTTTATTATTACTATCTTTTTAGGTTGATCGTCTCTCCTCTATTGTACGCTTACATTCTTATCTCTCCCCTCTAGTTTTATTCGCCTGTCCTATATTTCTGATGCGATCCAGAAACTCATTTATGCAAAAAATGTACATTTTCTGTTGAAATAGACCATGTTTTTTTATACGAGGAAAGTAGATGTGTCTTTGATTTTAATTCTCTGATTTCAATTTCTCGTACCTCGGTCTTCTTCTTTTTTTTGTCTCATTTCTTTTCTCATTTTCTTTGTGATTTCAGTGAAAGAGAGAAAGCAATGGAATTGCAATTTCGGTGATTTGTTGCTCACAAGAGAAATTTTCCTACCTCAATCAACCTTGCGTTAGCTCGTAAGAAATAAAAGAAGATTCTTAACAAAATAATCGAAGAAAATGATACGCATATTTTCTGGATAAAGGAATTTGAATCTTGGAAACTAAAAATAAAAGATATTATTAGTAATTTAAATTTCACAATGAGCAATGTATTTAAAATTTGATATTAAAATTATTATTTATTATTATAATTTTGCTTTTATTATATTCATATAGAAAAAAATATGAATTGAATCTTATAAATAGAAATGGCTGCGTTCATTATTAAATAAAAGTAATGCTCATATGTTATATGCAATAAAGTAGTATAAAACATCCTATGTTTAATTTATCAGAACAACTTTTTTTGTTACTTTTTTCAAGATCTTAAATACTTAGAGTTTCATTTAATGCAAAAAATAATATACCAGCTTCCGAGTTAAAATCCAATAATTTAAAAGAAATGAAAATAATGATTTATAATATATTGTATGTATGATATTGTGTGTCAAATATCTTGTTTCCTTTTGAAAAAAATATTATAAATGTGTAATCGTTAAAAATTGCAAACATTATTATTAAGAATATAACCAAAGGTGAAATATATCAATTATTTAGGTTAAAACACTTTACCTCCTATCTTCTAATTCAACATCACCAATGCTTTATACAACTGATATAACATTAATATTGAATAATTACTGAAACAGAAACTACATATAGTTTTGAAATGAGTCTTACAAACCACATTACCACAGTTTTTTAAATAAATATTTCAGCTTTTTTTGGAATTTTAAATTCTACAATGGAACAGTCCCGCTATTGTATCTGAGTGTTTCCTCCCAAACTTTTATATTTTTAATATACGTTATTTTAAAAATAAAGTTTTATTATGTTTGTATAAAACGAAGAAAAACATAAATATAACAAAATTATATTTCCTAATTTAATAATTTATTTAAATAAATACAATAATAAAATTAATACTTTTAAATGTACAAAATCAATTAAATAGAGTTAAAATCAGTTTTATGTTTGAAAATGCTGTAAACATAAGTTTTACACTCATTTTGTTATATTTTCAAGTTTCGATTTTTCTTTTAGAAAATTGGAACCTTATTTGAGAACATATTATTTTCTTTTCCAAATATTTTTTTTTTAAAAAAAATAACATCAAAAGTATTCTTTAAGCTGATTGTAAATTAGCAGGAAATGTGACATGACAGGAAATAAAACTATGTGAAATAAGAAACAATAAAATATTTGTTTAGAAAAACATAATAATCTATTAAAAATCGGAATAATTTATTTTCACTATTTTTTAAATTTCATCTTTTTAATTATTAATTCAAAATTGCAAATACCATAGAATTTTAAAATTAATGATTTTTTAAATTTGCTACCAGGTGGCGGCACTGGTTAATTTTTTTTAAAAAAGAAATAATCGTTTTAATTTTTTATTATGATCTGAGAATACTAAAATATTGAAGTAACATGGAGAACGAAAAAGTGACACAAAGTTGAAGACCACTTGTATATTTATATATTAGTAAGCAAAGCAGTGAAGGAAAAATATATTTGAAAATTTTTCTCAATTTGTTACATGCCCAGAAACTTTAGTGGTTGTTTTTAATATTTTTGTTTATTGCAGAATTCTACTAATACATGAAAAAAAAATTGTACTTCTTTTATATTCTTTTTGCATTGTTGCTATTTATTAACGATTTCATTTATGCGTTTTGGATATTGAAATAAATGTTTGCATTTGAGGAAAAAAATCTTAACTTATTTTGAATTCAGAAGAAGACCTTTGATTTTATTTTAGATACTTTTAAATAGCTATTTCTAAAACTGCAGCTCCTCAAAATTATGTGCCTTAAAAATTTTAATGCCACTCTTTTTAGTAATTCTTGGAAAACTCAAATACTTGTTAAACATTGGAAAGGCAAAGTACATCGAACATTTAGAAACACAAGCAATTTAATGGGAAAAAAATCTGCTAAGCATTAAATAATTGAATCCACTTAAAATTGTCATCAAACATAGTAGATGTGATTCTTCTATATCTTATAATAAGCTACGCATGTTATAATATGTAGGAATATATTCTTATCACATAATATACATTATATGGTATGATATGAGATTCGATCCTCTGTTTCCTTTGATTCTGTTAGTTCTGACATTGAATTAACTGCCACATAATTATTTTAATTTCTGAGAAAGTATTTTTAATTTATCATAATAATTATTTTTATTCCTTTTTTTAATTCTATTGTTTTATGACATTGATTTTTAGGAAATAATACTCTTATCTTAAGATTTTTTTCTAAACAATAGAACAAATATAATCTAAAACTAATAAAATAAAATAATTACTACTGATAAATCAAACATTTAGTCAAATAAATATTCTTTCTGCAAATTAAAATGAATACGACAACTCATCACCTATTCATCTAAAAGAACTTTTTCCGTAAAACTACAAAAGTAAGATCTTTGGAGTAGAATTCATACAATTGTGTAAACAGCAAATGTTTCTTTTTCACAAGTTGACATTCTTTTTCTTCTTATGAAAAATGTAAAACATTCTTTTATATAAATAGTGCATTCCCTTATAATTTGAATAAAACGATTTGAATTCTATTTTAAAATTTCCTTTCATTCTGAATAAGGAAAGAGAAAAGCGATTTTTAAGTAAGTATATAAAAATGAAATATAAAAGTTATGAATTTTGAAAGTGAATTAAGCCTGTTTTCCTAAAAAACTTCATATTTAAAATATAAATTTTCTTATTATGTAAATATTTTATACAGAATTTTTTTAAAAAAAATAATGTGTTTCATTTGAATAAAATAAAGATAAAATAAATGATTATAGAAAAGGCACGAAAAGGGAGTTCAGTTCAGTTTTGAATTGAAATAGTAAAAACTATATGTGTCCTAATAGATCCCTTTTGAACGAAAAAAATATTCACATACTCAGGTCGTGTTTTATTTTCCTGCTAATATACTGTAAGATGAGCTATAAGTGTCTGAAAATTTCAAATCAAAGTAACCCTGCACACTTGAAAATGTTAAAAATATTAATAGTTTTTGCAGGCGGATGTTTCACTGGGGAAAATTTAGCTCTATAGAATTTGAAAAGAGCCAACAATTTTCTTTCATTTGCAAAGGTTGGGATAAGTGTTATTTCTTTCCTGACTTTTCAAAGAACCGAATTTAAAAGTACATTTTCATGAAATTTAATTCAAATAATTTCTTATTAATTACTAATAAATTTAATATTTACTATGAAGTATTTATTTTCGATGGTTTTGTAGCGTCAGCCTTATAAGCCAAAAAATATCCTTCGAGCTGAAGGGTCCCTTTTGCTTGATCGGTATGATATTCGGCTACAGGCCCAAACGTCGCAGGTTCGTACCGCGACTTTCAATTGCTACAATTTATCATCACTAACAACAAATGGTGGCACTCTAATTTGGCATAAAGAGCATCTTTGATTTTAAAAGTCAGATTGTAAAAGTGGGGCCAATGATTTTAGAAAAAGTAACAATTTACTTATAAACTAACAGAAATCGTACAGCTTTATCCGTGAATTAATGACTGAGGTTAAAATCATAGGAATGTAAAGCTATAAAATAAGATAAAAATGTAAAATTGATTCGGTTATTTTCACTTCACCACGTAATGGAGTACAGTCGATAAATGAAAAATCAATTAACTAAAAACGAAGCCGACAAAGTGACTGAAGAAAAAGCGAAACACAAGTTATATAAACTAAATTTCATGAAAATATAATTTTTAATTCAGTTCCTTGAAAAGTCATGAAAGAAATAATACTTATCCCAACCTTCTCAAATGAATGAAGAAACTATTGGCTCTTTTCAAATTCTATATAGCTAAATTTCCCTCAGAGATTTTTTTTTATTTACCTGTGTGTCGCTTTTTCGGCTTCGTTTTCAGTTAATTGATTTATCATTTATCGTCTTTACTTCATCCGGTGGAAAAATTGAAATAACTGAATCAATTTTACATTTTTGATTTCATTATATAGCTTTATATTCCTAGATTTTAACCTCATTAATATTCATTAATTCACGGATAAAGCTGTGTGAGCTCTGTTAGTTTATAGGTAAATGGTTGATTTTACTAAAATCAGCGGCCACGCTTTTGCAATCCATTTGTTGTTGGTGATGATAAACCATTGAGAATAAATACTTAATAGTAAAAACTAAGTTTCTAATAGTCAGTTATGAGCATGAATTAATTTCAATTAACATGAAAATTCAGCACATTAAAAGGCAAGCTGGTTGTGAAGAACTCATTTATGAAGCTCGTAGGAAATCCCATGTGAGGTGAACTCAATATGTGTGTAATCAGTAAGAAATACATTGGATTAAAAATTTAATATATAATTTAAAATATATATAAGATCATTTTAAGCCATTAAAATATATTTTATTAAAAATAATGATCAGCTAGTTAATGGGAATATATTTCTCGATTTTTTTATATTTTTTTATATAACTTAATTTTTTAAATATTTTCTTCAGCTACAAATTTTATTGGTTACATAACTCATGCTGTTACTGAAGTTTTAAGATTTTCTTTTCATTATACCATTCGTTATACCCTTCTATTCATTATCATTCTGATTTTATATCAGTTCCCTTAAAATGTAAACTTATGTTTTATTGAAGTCAAACATGTTTATTTCAATTATGTGTTGAGAAAATCAAATTGTTCAGGATTCATGCCCGATGCAGAATATTTTATAAACAATTTATGCTTTACCAAAAAAGAATCATTCAATATAAATTTCTCTAATTCCTTTTAAAATCCATGTTTTAATTTTACTTTCAAAGTAACTTAAGGGACATAAATAATGTTATTTTTTCAGTCACTGAATCTAATTCTGAGGCCATTATGTTTAATATAGTTCTTTGTTTCTTAGGAATTATAAACAGTTTAAATATTCTTGATAATTTAATTTTTAAATTAAAGGTACTGAATTAATAAAACTGACCAAGACTCATCAATCGAAGGAACCTTATAATATTAAAACAATTCCCAAAAAATCAGATAATTTATGGACTTAAATTGCCCCACATAATATTTTTTACTTTACTCGGGTCATTTTTTTATCATACGGATATTTCTATTATTAAAGTTTGAGAAATAATTGTATGTTCTGAATATACTGCACCACGTTTGCCTACAATAACGTAAATGTTTTTAATTAATAATATACATAATATATAAGCACAATAAAATCTGTTCTTTCATTTATGTTTCTAGAAAATAACGTGACATCCTTTAAGAAAATATAATAAATACTGCACATTTTATTTCTTACAAATATTTACAAAGAAATACACGTAACTAGTTTTAGTTTGCAGTAAGTATTAATCCTGAATTTCAACTTTTTTTTTAACATGCAGATGAAAGATAAATTACCTGCAAGACTAATTTGATGACACAAGTTTTCCTTTCATTTTGTTTGAAATATACCGTCCGAAAAAATACCTTAAAGAATTTTTAATTGCAAATAGTGCTCTGACAAACAACTGCAAATATGAAATTGTGAATTTTAAGATTTTATAAAAATTAATTTTGTATAAAAATCTTTTTAAAGCTATTGAGTAAAAAAAATATTTACTTTTTCAGCATTAGAAATATAATTAAAATTAAAAAAACGTTCAGGTTTGTATTTTCATCAAAATATATTTGCACCAAATTTGGTTTCTCTAAGTCAAACAGTCTGTCCAGCTTAGCGTCAACACACACACACACACACACACACACACACACACACACACACAAAGAGAAAGAGTGAGAGAGATGTATATATATTTAGATAGACATAGATAGATAAATAGATATATACTGGTAGAATTAAAAATATCTAAATAATTTTTTTCAAAACTAAGCTTTATTTCTTATAGGACATAATTTTATTTTAAATATTCTGATAAGTATAATTGAATATTTTTAAGAAATCGAAATTTTATACATATTTCGTTGCAAAAGGTAATATGTTCTTTTTCTTTCATTGAGAAATGTCTCAGAATTTTGCTCTATGTAATTTAAGTAACAATAAATAATAGTTAATTGTAATTTGCCAAGAAACGGATCTTATTAAAGTGGAGCATTCAAATGTATATTTAATTTCTAATGAAGATTTCCAATAGTTTTGTAGTTCACTCCTTTTTAGAATTGTGTCAGGATTTATGTTTAATAAATGTACATTTTCCCATTGACTTAAAATGTTGCTTGTAAGAATTAGACTTGATTTACAAATTTTTGAAGTATTTCAATACTGTTTGCCATACAATACAATAATATTTAGAGTTATATGTATTTAAAGTATTTTCGTCTAAATGTAAACATTTACATAGTGAGTTTCAGAATAACGGGCAAAAACCTTACATTTATTCAGCATAAATTTTATCGCAGAAACTGAAGTTATATATTTTCGAAATCTTATATTATACTATTACAAAAAAGAATCTAATCTAAAAGAATAAAAAAGGAAAATTTGACTCTAAAACTTAAAACATTCATACTTTTGAAGATATCACCTTCATGCCTGCATATTAAATTTTATATCATTTGTCAATTTTTTGTATGCGCAGATAGAAATGTGTCCTCTTTTCCATATAATCAAAATTTTAAGTTTGGTCCGCAAATTTTATTTGCATACTCATTTACGTACAAATATCTATGCAGTTTACATTACTATTAAATGGGAAATTGGGAATTTTCAGTTTTATTAATTAAATTTTATCAAAGAAATGCACATTGTCACATGTTATATCTTTCAATAATAGTTGAATTTTTTTTTTGAAAACTTGATATTTTCCCTTTACGGCTTTAGTAGCATTTTTTAAAAATATTTAATATAAATTATAAGAAAAAAATTCGAACATATCTGGATTTTACAACAAAAGGTCTCTACATTCGCGTCTTTTAGCAGAAATTGGGTGTCAATATTTGTTTTAATATTTTTCTTTGTCTATATTCTGTATTTTTTCAAATATAATTAAATATAAAAGATAACATAAATGTTATTTTTGTTATTTTTTACTATAATATTATTTTATATTATAGTAAAAGTATAGAAATATTATAGTATAGAAAATATTATTTTATAAATTAAATAAAATTATTTAATAATTAAGGAGATTATACACTTTACCATAGATGAAATAAATGAAAATACCCATTTTTGCAAATAAAATTATTCTTGAACTTTTTTCAAAATATGTGTACATTCCAAAAGGTTAGAACAAATATTTGACTATTTTATAACTTATCATTAACAGGTATTTTATCTTAGGCCTAGGGTCATTAATTTTTTTCCTTTAGATAATTAATAATATTAAATTATTTTTTTTACATTTATATACAACAAAACATTTTTTTAAATACTGTTTACTCGTCTTTTATTAATAATTTGATAAATATTTTCCATTTTATTTTTTGTCTATACTATTATAATAATATATATTGGGAAAAAAATCTGATTTTTTAAAGTTTCCATAGCAATTTATTTTAATTTTGATTCTGATGTACTTGGAAATACCTACTGGTTTAATTATGAGTTATTTTCATAAAACGTTATGAAGTAATATTGAAAATTGAATGAGAATAAGTGCTTCGGTAAAAATGAAATGTAATAATTATTAACTTTTACGTATTACGAATCACATTTACGTAATAAATACGTATTAACATTTTACGTAAATATGTATAAAATAAAAATACGTTATATGAATGGTTTCATTTAAATTATTTAATCTTCAAAATTTTTGTCAGTAAAAACAGTTCATAATTATAAACTTCAGCACAGTTTATATTCAACCTTACCATAAAAAGATATTTTTTTTCGAAACTAAGAAAAAAAGTATTTCTTTACCCAACAATTTACCTTTTTATTTAATTATATTCTAAAATAATTCTAAACTAGTAAAATACATATCCAATTAACGAATAAAATATATAAATAGCCTAGTAAAATTTTGAAAATAAAATATAATAAATATGTCAATAACATTGTTTCAAAAGCTTATAATGTTGGCATTCATTTATTTAAATGATAATTTTTCCATTTGTATAATTTATTAAGTTGTAATTTAAATTAATTCTTAATTTATTGAATTATTTATTATTATTTTAATTTATTGAGTTGTGATTTAAATTAATTTATTAATTTATTAAATAATTTATTAAGTAGTGATTTAAATTAGATTATTAATTTATTAAATTATTTATAAGGTTTTAATTTATTAAGTTACAATTACTCATATATGGATAAGAATTTTATTTGAAATTTTGATAACATTAATTGATAATGAAATAAAAAACTCAAAAATTAAGGTTTACAAAAAAGTGAATAAATAAGGATTTATCTGAAAGTCAAAACAAGGTCTGAAATTATAATTATTTCAAGCCTCATTTTCATCAAATTGATTGCATATTTCTCCTGCGTCCTTCAAAGCTCTAGTTTTTCCGTCTTAGCAAAATTTTATCTCCCACGAACACTAATTAGAAAGTTAATTGCTTATAAGTCGTTAAAACCAAACATCATTTTAATGCGTAGCAAGTTTTCACAAACAAAATGCAAATTTTAGAGGCTATTAATGAGGTAATGAGAGGATAATTTAATTATCTATTGGAAAACTTTTGACGTCAAGAACAATAAGCATTTTCTTAGTTAAGAATTCAGAAAAATAATTTTCGTCAAGTTTATACGTAGGCAAAAGAATGTTAACTTCTCACTAAGATCACAATAATTGAACATGTTAAGTTAAAATTTATAAAGAAAAAAATATTCTTTGATTCGCTTAATTACTTTCTTATTATAAATACAAATTTAACTGTTGTATTTATGCATCATTTCATTTCGGGAGGTTTTTTTTCAAGTTGAATTACGCAACTTACACTAAACAAACATTTTGCTGAATATTTATGCATCATGAATTAATTTTTCTAATTTGAGGCAAACGAATTCGTGACCTTGATAATAATTAATAAATATTTAAAACTTGTTTGTTTAAGTAAGAGCAGCTCTCTTGTGTGTGATTCAATTTAATTAATTTTAACTTCAAAATTTATGTAATAAATTTTCTATTAATAAAAAAAAATGAAAACCCAATATTACATAATATATGACAAGAAGTCGTTAGATATCATTCTTAAAGTAAATATTTAAAAAAATAAATATGATTAATAAAAGCTAGTTTACGAGGGTGTCTAATTTCAAATTGGCTTAAAAGTTTAATTGAAATACTAAATAAAGATGATTTATTGATTAATTTTTTCATAAAATTATTTTGCATTTTATAATAAATTTTAATTAAAACTGAAAATTAAATTTGAATTTTTTTTGTATTGTTGAAATCAAAATCTTTAATTATTTAAATTTGCTAATTTTATTTTTTCACATATTTTGGGATATATAAATTTAAATATCTTTATATAAGTTTTAATCCTTATTAACGTATTTTAAATTATCTTGTGAATCAGAAATATAAACACAAAATTATAATAAACAAAGAAATTCCTTCTACTAAGGGAATTAAGAAATGAAATTTGTTAAATGCGATAAAAATATTTATTCCCATGACAAACTACCTTTGAAATAATTTTACTAGACAAAGTCAAGGAGAGTTTTTTCTTAAAGGCAGACAAACCAAAAATCTGAAAACTAAAATATTTTTATATTTCAGAAATTATATTTTAAAATATATTAAATAGGAAACCTAAACGTATATTTGAATTATTTCAGTACTGTCGGGAGCCTTAAAAAAGATGGAATTTATAATGCATACAATATTATTTTATCCTAATCAAGATAAAAGCCAAAATAAATGCACTGAAATTGAATTTTAAATATCAAATGCACTTCAGTTCAATTTTTAAAGCTAAAATTAAATGAAGAAAAGTATTTTTCTCTTTAAATAAGTAGTAAATGATAAATTGTGAGATGACAGTGTGATGGTGAAATTGAATAAATGAATTTGACAAAATTATGCTCTATACGAAAAGGCTAGAGTCTTTAATAAATTAATCAGCCATGTTTATTATTTTAAATAGGATTATAATAGTTATTTGTCAATACACGCATATTTTTATTCTTCTTTATATATAAAAAATACAAATTCTTATTAATACAATTTCAGAGTGCTTTCAAATTATTTCACTATCCTGTTTCATTCCTAAATTAGTTCTATATTGCTTAAAAGGCAAGCTTATAATATCTTTATAGTTAGGAAAGAAAACATGTAATTTTGCTGAAAAATACCAAAAGCATAAATGTATGTATGTTTTAAATTTTGACCAATTTAGAAATAATTACGTAGATCTTATCCGTTAATGGAAAGACGAAGATAAAAATTGTATGTACATATTCTATTTTAAAATAGGTAGAATATTTAAATAATACTTGAACAATTTAGAAGCATATCATTGGTTAAATTTTACAGTCAATTTAAACGATTCTGAAGCTTTCTAATAAGACGAATAAAGGGGCACTAGGAAATCTTGGATATTTTAAGCCTTAACTCCAATCTATTCATACGACACCCTACTTAATAACAAAGCATTGTATTGTACAGTGGGTTTAATGGTTATTAATTAACTGATGACTTTTCCAAGACTTCCTGTGCAGCGATCACATATACAGTTAAAACAATAATTTGTTCTAAAACCTTCATAATTTTAAAAAAATTAAATAAATAAGAGTTGGAAACTCCTCATATCCACAAAGTATACTTTGATAAAATTTAGGCAGGATGCATTCAATTCTGAAATTAAGTTACTAGAAATTAGCAGCTAACTCTCTCATAATTTGCTAGTGGTCACACGAATGCTATTACTTTTAAGCCGCATTGAAAGCTCTTTTTGAAATGCAATGGTGTAAAATTGATTAGGCATCTCCGCTTCTAAACTTTTGTTTGTTTTGCTTTTTCCAAAGATGGCATTTTACCGAACCGTATTTCCTTCTTTGACTTTTAGAGGTTTTGATTTCATGAGATGGTCTAACGTAGAATTGTTAACAACATGACAATAACAACTTTAAATGATGTGTAGTATTATTAAATAATTTCAAGAATCAACCTAAACTGTATATTTATAACTATATTAAAGAAATTACTGTTGTATATTATAATTTAATTACAAAATGTATTTTTAAATAATTATTTTTTTTATAGTTTTATTTAGAAATCTACTACTGATCTAGGATCATGCATCGAAGAACAAGAAAATTTTCCCAAACTACTAGCATAAAGTAACGATATTATGTTACTATAATACGTATTAACTAATATTATGATAGAATAACTTTTAACTGCAATTTTCATTTTATAATTATAATATTCTTATAAATATTCTAATAGTTCTAATCATTATCTTGAAAGAATATAATTATAATTTGTTTATTTAAACGTCTGACTTTAAATACTAAAATGTTACATTACTGTTTATTAATCATATATATTTATTTCTTTCAAAATGAAGGTACTGAATTTTAGAATAATTCTCATCAATTTTTTAATAGTTTGTTTTTATTTGCTTCATTGGTATTATTCTCGTACTTCATGCAAAAACAATTTTTTAGCATAAAAATAATTAACTATGCAGTTATTTTGTTTGAACTTAGTACATGCTTAATTCTACCAGCTATAACTTAAAGATAGAACGTGGCTAATAAATTTTGTTGTAAATATACAGTAATTTATAAACAAGGATTTTGGTTAAATTTGAAACTATTTTTTTACGAAAAATTTGTTAAATATATTTTTATATATTAAATAATAAATGATGAAAATTTGTTTATCCATTTTTTTAGTCTGTCACTTCCACTAATGATGAACAAAAATTAAACAATATAATATTAAATGCATTATATTTTTTCTTCTAAGATGAATCCTTGGTATCATTACTTAATACCATCACTCACTTACTGAGCAGAATATTCTGATTTTAGCTGTTAACATTTATGCTTATAAAAAGAATTAATTTAAAGAATTCATGCCCACTGAATTCTTGCGGTATCATTTTAATTGCAATATCATAACTTCAATGATAAGTGTTGCCAGGAGTTAAATAACTTTGAAATTACAATTTTATATACTTCATCATTATGAATTATAATAAAAAGTTATATTTTAAAAAGTGATTGATTCACTGTTAATTAATACCATCTATTATTGTCATATTGGACAGATTTTGCTACTGGAAAATAAGAAAGTCTATGTCTGTTATCATGGAGCAGATGAATCACATATTCAATGGATGCATGCTCATATATTGTAATGAAACATATTACAGTAAAAATGAAAAGTTCCCTATCTTATTAACTTTTTTTTAAATTGATTACTAAAGATTTCTGCCAAGAATATTAACTCCACAAATTATTCAAAATTTTTCAGAGAATGTGAGCTTAAACGCACTTTTTTAATATGCTTTTGAACAAGTAGAAATATCAATATTATCTGATTATTTAAATTGTGTTTTCTATAATTGTACTATTTCTAATCTATTTAATGAAAAATATTTATGTATAGAAAAACAATTTACTGATAATGAACTTTCACTCATGTTTATGGCTTTTTCTTAAGTTTATTGTGATCAAATATATTTATAATAATATTTTAAAAATTATTATTCTACTATTTTTTTATAAAAATGATTACTAAAGAATTCTGCCAAGAAAATTAACTAAACAATTTATTCAAAAAGTATATGGAATGTTAGCTCAAAAATTTTATACGCCTTTTATAAAGTATAAATATCAATATTATCTGATTATTCAAATTATGTTTCTATAATTTATAATCGATTTAATGAAAATTATTTGCGTATAGAAAAACAATTTACTGCTAATGAACTTTCACTCAGGTATATAGATTTTTCTTAAGTTTATTTTGATTAAATATATTTATAATAATATTTAAAAATCATTATTTTAATAACTTTTATAAGAAATGATTACTAAAAATGTCTGTCAAGAATATTAATGACATTGATTATTCAACTTTCACTCAGGTATATAGTTTTTTTTAATTGTATTGTGATTAAATGTTTATGATAATATTTTAAAAATCAATATTTTATTAAATTTAAGAAAAATGATTACTTAAGATTTCTACCAATAATATAAAGGACACAAATTATTCAAAAAGTGTCAGGGAATGTTTGCTTCTAAAAAATGACACGCCTTTTAGAAAGTAGAAATATCAATATTATCTGATTATTTAAATTAGGTTTTCTATAATTGTATTATTTATAATCGATTTAATGAAAAAGAATTATGTATAGAAAAGCAATTTGCCGCTAATGAACTTTCACTCAGGTATATAGATTTTTTTATTCGTATTGTGATTAAATGTTTATGATAATATTTTAAAAATCAATATTTTATTAAATTTAAAAAAATGATTACTTAAGGTTTCTACCAATAATATTAAAGACACAGATTATTCAAAAAGTGTCAGGGAATATTTGCTTCTAACAAATGACACGCCTTTTGGAAAGTAGAAATATCAATATTATCTGATTATTTAAATTGGGTTTACTGTAATTGTATTATTCATAATCGATTTAATGAAAAAGCCTTATTTATAGAAAAAAAACAATTTACCACTAATTAACTTTCACTCAGATATATAGCTTTTCTTTAAGTGTATTGTGATTAAACGTTTATAATAATATTTTAAAAATCAATATTTTATTAAATTTAAAAAAAATGATTACTTAAGATTTCTACCAATAATATTTAAGACACAAATTATTCAAAAAGTGTCAGGGAATGTTTGCTCCTAAAAAATGATACGCCTTTTAGAAAGTAGAAATATCAATATTATCTGATTATTTAAATTGGGTTTACAATAATTTCATAATTCATAATCGATTTAATGAAAAAGACTTATGTATAGAAGAATAATTTAAAGCTAATGAACTTTCATTCAGGTATAAAGCATTCTCTTAAGTCTATTGTGATTAAATATCTTTATAATAATTTTAAAAATCAATAGTTTATTAATTTTAAAAAAATGATAACTTAAGATTTCTTCTAGTAATGTTAAAGCCATACATTTTTCAAAAACTGTCAGGGAATGTTAGTTCCTCAAAAAAATTATACACCTTTTAGAAAGTAGAAATATCAATATTATCTGATTACTTAAATAATGTTTAATATAATTGTTTTATTTATATTTAATTTAAGGAAAAGTCTTTATATATCGAAAATTTTTTACTGCTAATGAACTTTTACTCAGGTATACAGCTTTTTCTTCGAAAGAGAATAGTTAAATGAACTACTTTACAAAAAGGTGAAGGAAAAAAAATACCCTCAGTAGAGTCAGAAAAAAAGTTAATTTGGGCTGGGTTTTTTATTCACATTTCACCGTCTTTGGGAATGTACTTTTTTTATTTCAGACTCCAACCCAGAGGTGGGAAAAAATCCGAGACAGGGAGAAATAGACTTCCTAAAAGTATCTCCACCCTAATACAGGCAAACTAATCTAAAAAGCCGTTTACGGAAGCGCACGGTGTCCGAATCCCTCGGGTTTGGATGATAATAGGATTTCAGTACACCTGCAGCTTAATACCCTCAGAGGACGCAGCCACACATCATCCAATATGAGAAACTGAAAAGAGAGGAACGGGTCACAAATTGCACGAGGCATGCAAAAGGACTGTCCTCGTCAGGAGTTTTCCAACCACCCCTTGATGGAAAAATCGATGGGTGATCTTTGGAGAGAATGGAAAAACGCGAAAGAATCGCTTTTGTCGTCTTTTTTTGGAGCGGTCGCATTTTGTTTGAAGCCAATCGAACTCCTGTTTTGTATGCCAATGATATGTATTCTAAGCTGCTTGACGTCCCACCACATGTGACCGTAATGCTCATGGGACAATCTTTCTCCCGATATCCCTCGGATCGAATGTTACGTCGCAACTGTAAGTGCCACTGCGGCATAATGATTGTAGCTGAAATCCTAGGTATTCCATACCATTTGGGGTTGTGTTTTTCTTCCTTTTATATATGAAACTGTATACAATACGATTCGAGGAAGAATAGCGGTCAGAAAATGGCTCATGGGAAAATATATTCCAACTATTTAGCACATATTTTTAAAATACCAGACACAAAATAGACTGTACTGTTTTTACGTCGTGAAGCTATATCTGGTGGTATTATAATAGTAATGAGAAAGATATTTCGGAATCTACATACAATCTATATCTATATATAGAAAAATATTTTAAATCAAATATAATATTGTTAGCGTAAGACGTGATAAATAATTCAAACCAGTACTGACCAAGCAAAATCAAATTTACAAACGAAAATAGAGTACTAATAATATTAGAAGAATCTGTTTCAATATTCACATAAAGATATTATTACAAGTTAAAACCTATTACAGAAAAATTAAAGCTCTGTTTGAATCATTTTTAATGCAAAAAATTAAACGGATTAGTTCAATTTAGTTATATTTACATTTAGTTTTATATATAGTTATATATATATATATAATGCTCATGGGACAATCTTTCTCTCGATATCCCTCGTATAGAATGGTACGCCGCGACTGTAAGTGCCAGTG
>JAOUZG010008087.1:5145473-5157179 GCA_026289955.1 Argiope argentata | reverse complement strand
ATCATAACATCTATTAAAGTCAAGATGTTACCACTTTTCCTACCAACAATTGTTTGAACTAATTTGAAAGAATAAATGCATAAAGACTATTGATTAAAAAACAATGAATTAACATTGAAGCTTTCATAATCAATGAATAAATAACGATAATTGCATGAAAAAATATCTTATTATATTTCTAATTACAATATTAATTGCTATATAATAAAATGATAATATTCCGATCAAAGCAGCTTCATATCCCATGGAATGCCTGTTTTTTAATTGTGAAATTTTGAGATTTAAACAAGGAAGTATTTTATATGAAAATGGAGGTAATTGTAATCTTTTATTAATTATGAACTGCCACTAGAGATAGAAAGTAAATAAAGAAAGTTATATTTAATTTATTATAAAGTTTTTTAATTAAATGGAACTTTTCTATGGAACTTTCTACAAAATAATATGTCTGATAGTATAATTTATCTGTTTCCCTTTATTTCAAATATTCATTGGTAAGGAAATTAAATATGCATTGAAACTAAGTGATGATTTAATTGATACAAACTAACTTTTTTAGGAAATGTATAAGAGAAAATGGATTTAATATCAGGTTAAACATATCATCTGCAGAAAATAATCTACATATCTCAATTCATCACTTGAAATACATTAAAGAATTACAATTTAATGGAGAATAGTTTAGCAGAAACTAAGAAATGAAGTAGCATCGTGGCAAAAAATAGATTCTTTTAAGTATTCAGTGAAGTATTCTTTCTTATTAAATGCTCATTTTATTGCTTCTTTGTTTGAAAAAAGTGAGCTTAAAAGAAAGGTTCCAAAACTATAAAGAAAAAATAAATATACTATTACGTCAGAAATAAATTAAATTAAAAAATCTATGAAAATTAGAATATTAATATTTTTAAATTACCTTGTAAGTGTTTAGAAGCAAGATGACAGAATTATTTGCATTCCAAATTTATTTAAAGATCTCTCCTTTCTTTCTACCCGAAATTGAATGCAAATTAGAATAACGAGAAACATTTTTAAATGTGTTGATGACATATTATTTTTCCTGAGAGAGGAAATAAGAATAACAATAGGTGTTATTTTGAATCAGAGAAAAGTCGAAAAATCTGCATTTGATTGCGAAGAAACATCAGATTAAATGAACATTCATTGTTAAAAATATTTCGACATTCGTACTAAAAAGAAGAATGAATTACTTAAAGGTAAAAAAAAGTATGTTGATTTTTCAATTTTTCTAAACATTGAAAAGAAATGTGATATTCTGTAACTTAAAAAACAAACAAATTAAATAAAATGATTTTTTAAACAGAATTGTTGTTCTCGTGTTCTAAAAATGATGATGGCGACGCGTCTGTTTTACAACGGAAGAAGGGGTGCAGTAACTTCTGAGAATATGGACCCGTCCGCAACCGATAACAAAAATCTGAATCATCAGAATTATACACACGCACTAACTTGTACAGCCCCTTTTTACAGGGATGCACATTCACTCATTTCACAATTAGAACACAGAAGAGCAACAATGCCTTGGGGGGGAGGGACTCGAACCCTGGTCTCCCAAATCACGAGGAAGACACATTGTGTTAGGAAGCCAATCGTCTAAGCAGAATTAAATTTAGCAGTTTTTGAAAAAAAATGCTATTAAATTGTTTAAATTATATATTCGTCATACTTTTGCATTTATAACAAATAATAAAATAATAGAAAAGTGTTTAAAGTGTTAAATTAATAAATGATAAAATATTGAGATTCCCTCCCACTTTTACTGAAACATAGTGATCTTAGAAATCTATATTTATGCAAAATTTATAATAAATTTAGTTTTAGAATTGTATTATATAAATTACAATAATGTATTCTATATTTATTATAAATTATAAATATTTTGTGAAAACACTTCTTTGTGTAAAAACAGACTAAAGGTGCAAGTGAAATAATTTTATATTTTTACAGCGATATTGTTTTACAGCTAATTCGAGCAAAATATTAGAGTAACTTTATTCTATTATAACTTAACTGGCCATTATTTCCTAAAGATATCTGCATATTTTTTTAAACAATATACTTTTAAATGATTTTATATCTGATATTAATATCATTTAATATGTAAATATACACCTTCTTATAATATATGAAATGTGAAATAATGGATATAAAATCGAAGTCTCTGAATATTTGTGAATCAACTGAATATTAATTAACCTACTTTTTCTCTTTATTTCAGAAAAATCTATTAATGAATACAGAAATAATAATTAGCAATTAAACGATAAAATCTTGAAAACCAATTAGAAAAAAAATGCATCTACAATCATCCATTAATTTGATTGTATCCAGAAAAAACCGATATATTTGAAGCAACAACTGAACTAATTAATTAATTAAATTCCAATTCTACTGAAAAGTGGTGCAAAATATTTGTTTCATAGAAACTGATTTTCAACTTTATTATCGGAACAAGCTTAAAAACAATATTTCCTAGATAAAAAATGAATAAAAATATTTTTATAAATAGTTATAATACAGTTGAATTTAAATTAATTAATTAATTTTACATTATATTTAGATTGATTATAAATTATTTGTTAAATTCTTATCTGGGTATGTTTCTTTAAATTTATATTTATATATATATAGATAGATATATGTGTGTTTGAGTATATGTAAGAATTTTCATGCAATTTGTATAGAAAATTAATTATCTTAGGTCAATATTTGATCATATCATTAAATTTATTCTATGTCGATTCTTTAGAAGTGTTCTAAATGGTTATATCTTTTTATTACTTTGTAATTTTATATGAATCTGTAAAAATTATAAAATGCAAAATACGTAGGTAATTCCTCAGTCATCTGCTCAATTGAAATCTTGTGATAACATTCTTGTGAAAATTATACAATAAAAAGAAGGAATAATCATTTTCCACATTTTTATTTCTGAAAATGATAGTTGTAAAAATGCTTCCTGTAAAGAGGATAAACATTTTTCTTAGATAACTTTCACTGTTCATGACGTAACTATTAGCTCTCTTTTTATTAAAATTATTCTTCCTTATATTTATGATATTTTGAATTAAATGATAATAAAATATATCTGATGCACCATTTCAAAAAATTATTTTATAATCATTCGGTATTATGATAATCGGATTTATTATATAACAATTTAATGTCAATAGGTAGCTTTATTTTTTTAAAAAATGAAAGAACCTTTCGCATTGCATTTTAAAAGGAAACAATTAAAATGATATATTTTTATAGTTTAAGATAAAATATCATTGTTTTATTAACTATAAAATGAATTATTAACAGTCAGTGTCCTTAGTATTTCAACTATTTTAAGCTAACATAATTTAAATGCAAAATAATAAAAAAGATTGAATATCAATTATTGCATTAAAATTTATAAGATTACTTGATAATTAAAAACAAGAACATATTAATTGGTAAAGATAAATTGGAGAAATTCTAATGATATAAGTTGTTTAAGATAAGTTTTAGAACCATTGAGATAAATACTGAATTCAGAAGAATAATTTCATGCATCTTTTTGAAGGTATTCCTTTCATTATATCAATGTAATTCCAAATACTAATTTTTTAATTGTCCATCGAACATCTATTTGTATTTGGCAACAAATAAAAAATATATAAAGTAGTTTGTACATACTTCTACTTCTCTTTTCATCATAAATCCTTTATAAGTATTCTATTTTTAAATTATTCTTTTTCTATTAAAATTGTCTTTTAAACTAAAATATATGTATATAAAAATTGAAAATTGTTATTCATGATCCATTTAAGGAATATACCTGCCTTTTAATAAATTTCTAAGTTTCAAAGTAATCTAATTGTATCATATGCATATGATACAATTAGATTACGAATTTATTAATCACCGTTTGGCTATACTTCAACTTTGCCAAGGAACATCAACCGAAGATTTGATAAGATTTTAAGCGAACGCTTTACTTGCTTGAAAATTTTTAAGCAAAAAGTTAACGGTCAAATTACGAACAAACTTTTTATAGAAGAATTTAAATTGTACTATAAACATTTTAATACGAAATTGTTGAAAAAGAGAAGACAGATCTAATGAAAATGCTCAAGAATCGTTCATAACAAGATCCAGTCGTAATGAACGAAATAGGTTTAATCATTTATGAATACGGAAGAAATTTTCGAACTAGAAGGGTATTGTCGCGAGAATATGTAAGGTCTATTCTTTTTGCCAACATTCTAAAATTCAATTTTCAAATGCACTTTTTGCATTATATGTTTTGTATTTTTCATTGCTTTATCTTATTTTGGAACGGATGGAATTAGAATATAGCTGCTTTCACACAATTTAATTTCTGTACGTTTTCGTTTACCTGGCTCAAGCGAAAATTCACCAAATAATGTAAAATTCCATCAAATTTCTTTGGAAATTTTTCGTTTGCGCTCGTCTAATGCAAAAGTGTCTATATGCCTTTGTAAATACTAAATATTATGTTTCTGTAGTGTGGCTTCAAATGGAAAACTGTGAGAAAAGAGCATTAATTTAAAAATTTCTTTCTTTGGTGGAGGTATACAGTAAATTAATGAAAGGTTATTTGTGTTTAAAAAAAAACTTTGATGTAAGTGAATTTAGCGAGTGTACTATATATCTGTTGCAAAACTAAAGTGCTTTAAGAGATGTCGATCGAGTGAAGCAATCCGAAAGGAGCGAACTGCAATAGGGGGCTGTCCTGGGGGTTGACAAGCATAAGCGAGAAGGGTAGGGAGCCACCTAGTATAATTAGAAATTTCAAAGGTGAAAATGAAAAATTCTTTTTCTAACGGAATTTTCTTGTTAAAACATTTATTATTCAAAAAAATTATTAGAATATCAATATAGTTAAGTATTACATATTCGTACTAATTATTTTATTTTTTACAGAATAAAAACCAAAGATATCGGCGAATCATAAATAAGTATTAACCCATTATTCTTTTCATCTCTATAGTAGTGCTATCAATCATTTTCCAGGATTGCTGGAAATGAATGTAAAAGTAATATTATTTCCTTTTTCCCTTGATGTTTACTGATGATCAAACCTAATGGGATCAAACTATAATTACAACTGTAGAAATAAGGCATTTTCTCACTCAGAAATTACTCGTTGCTCAGTCTAATAAAACACTAAACTATTTTAATAATTTCAATTAAAAATTATTTCAAAAATGCCTTTTTTGACAAAAAGGCATAAAGGCGACCAGGGACCTTTAAAATGACATTTTATAATTTTCACCTTAGAGTTTTTGAAATTTTACAGTTATTAAGAGTAGCACTATTGAAGACATCCCACAAAATTTTAAAGTATTATATGGATTTATTTGTCTCTAATATTATATTATATTACTCCCCTAAATCATAAATAAATTAATATAATGCTTTAAAATTTTGTGTGCCATCTCTTATAGTGTAAATCTTAATGCCTGTAAGATTTCAAATTGCTAAGAGGGAAATTGCAAAAAGTCATTTTATTGGTCCCTGGTCGCCTTAAAGGCAATTTAGTTTCATGTAATTATTTTAAATACCAGAATATTTACATAATGGCTGGACTGTTATTACATTTTCCGTATAATAGAATTAACTATATCAATATTTTAACTAAATTGATTATATATATGGCATTTTAAAATGCCATTTTATCATTTAAGATTAAAGAGCTTATTAAAAGAAATATAATTATCTGAAAAAATATGTCCTTTGTGATTTGTCAAAAAATGTTAATGATATCTGAAATATTAATTTCTAATTTTAACTATGAAAGAATGGTATATTTTATAAATTCCATTTCCTCATAGTTATGAATTGAATTTCATATGCTTTTTTCAAAAAAAATTTTTTTTAATATATTAAAATACTTAACATTAAATCTATAAACACAATTACATTACATCAATAACATTAATCTATAAACATAAATCATTATTAAAGTGCTATTTAAATTTAAAATTGAGATTTTACCTCAAAAGTACTTCATATCCTAATTATATAACAGTTTATTAGTATCAAATTCTAATAGAAGAAAAATATTTTCCTCTCAGAAAAATTTTTCAGTAAACATTTAGAAAACCAAACTTCAAATAGATTAATCTTTCTATTGTCTTTATTCTGTTTAATTCTTTTTCTTGAAATTGCAGTAGTTGAAAATTTTTAAAGAGATTTCCAAGTGAAACTTAATATATTATTTATAGAAATTATAGTGACGTTAAAGTTTCAAGAAGACTTAGATCTTTAAACTTTGTGACCGTATTTAGATTTTAACAGAAGACTAAAAGGAAAAAAATATTCATTATATCGGAGCTGGGGCTTCACAAAGAATATTAAAGAGCAGAGGATTCTATTGATATTTCTAAAAATGCTCGGTAATTATAGAAGAGTAATTAAAGCTGCAAACAAATAAATGAAAAGTAATAAATGAGTCATATGAAGAGAATTGTAATATGAGAGGATAAACTACTTGAAATGAAGCAAATAATATTAACTTCCATTTCCATAAACCATAAATTCCATTCACAATATATATATATATATATATATATATATATATATATATATATATAAAGAGAGTGATAGAGAGAGTAGAAAATTCTTTTAGTCTATAATTCGATATATTGTTTTATTAAAAAAATTCAGAATAGAATCATTTGTTTATATTAGTTTTTAATTTATTTTCGTTTAAAGCTAAGATAATTAACTGATAATTATAATTTTATCATTTTTGTAAAGCATGTTTATTTTTACTATAATTAAAAAATTTCTGCTGAATTAAATCAAATATATAAAAACAAATTCAGATTTTTCGAATATGTATCTTTTTAAGAATTTATTGAACTATCATATTATGATAATATTTCAATTATCATATTACTATCACATTATTTTTTAATTTATTGCTATTTTTTAATTTATCACATTATTATTTTTTATTATTTTTATTTTTTATTTATTATTTTTATTTTATTATTATTTATTATTTTTTAATTTATCACATTATTTTTTAATTTTCAGCTAACGAAAAAATGAGGTGCATTTGTACAAATTTGAGTTCTTGAAGAAAACTGAACCATCCTATGATTATTAGTTAAAAATTTAATTTTTTTTGTAAATATCTTCCTTTGGAAAAATGCTTATTACTATTAACTGCCATAGGAAAAATCACCATGCCTATACATTTATTTTTGTACATGGTTTGGAGTATGTTGACCCATGGTTTTCACATGATGCAATCTGCATTTTCCAAATCTGTTTTTATTTATAAAATCTATGTACTCATAAAATATCCCTTCATTAAAAACATGAACTCGCAAATCACATCGGTATAATTTCCTACATCAAATTATATTTTGAGAATTTACACAATTTTAATTATATATTTTGAAAAATTAGCATTCTAAATATTGAGAATCAAAAAAATAATTATATATAAATTTTAACTATATTTTTAAAAAAATTTATTTATTCGTCATTCCTTTCGAAAGAGATTCCTAGAAAATATTTATGATTGGCAGGCAAGAAAAGAAGCTGATAAAAGCATCATTCAAATGAAACAGTTAATATGATATCAGCTTGATTACTATGAGGGTTTTCTAAGAAAGCCATTAAAGAAAATGCTATCCCAATAAAATCTTTGAAAATAGAGACTTTTTGTGAGTTATCTATTGAGATTTCAACGTTATTCAGAGAAAGAACATTGATTTTGAACTGTTTTGTAGATGCTATACACTTTTAATGCATTTATTCTCTAACAAATTTCGATTAAAATTTTAAACTGGATCTTAATAAAAACAAATACTGGAATTCATTTCGGTAAACCTAAGTAAAAAAACACGTTAACCAGCTCCATATAAACATATGAAATGAAATTATTTATATCAATGAATACAGTATTGAACAAGTGAGTAAAATGTTTAAAGAAAATAAAATATATTTATAATGAAAAAAGTTATATGCAGATAAACTCGAAGGACCTGGTCACACTTATATTGATATCAAAATTGTTATCAGAGATTTTACTCTTTATTTCATAACTTATATGATTTTCATATTTTGAAACTCCTTCGTGTCAGAAGCTTCTATTATAGTTTAACTATATAAGTGTGATTAAAATTTATACAATTCGCTTATTTCCATTAACAGCTCCTTTACAGTATATCAGAACGTAAAATACAGCTGGAATAAAGAAAAGCTGCAGCAAATGCAAATACTTTAGCCCCTTACCAAATTGTATCATTTTTTGATCTTTCACACGTTTCCTTGTTAGGTGACTAAACACATACGCCAATGAAATATATTTCAAAAGCGGATAAATTAGAGAAACTACTGTTATTATTTTCTTTGGAATCATTTAAAAGAAAAGTGAACATGCATTAGTAAAAATATTTTTTTTCTTTGGGTCATATTGATCAGAATGACACATTAGGTATAAATTGAAAAACATTCCTTCAAAATACAAATAAAATTACATATCTATATTATTTTTCAAAAATTTCCAGACTTTTTTTGAAAATATCTTTGTTCTTTAACTTTTTTATGAATGCATAAATTTTATTTTGGCTTATATACGCGAAAAGAACAGCAGGGTTATTATGTGTGGATTGACTTAGATTGATTGTTAAAGAATAATCCAAATAAAAATTTTATAAGATTTTTTTGAAATAAATAATATAACATTAAAAAGAAAGAAATAATAATATAATAAATAATAAATATAAGATTTTTTTTGAAATATAACTATCTATAAAATTAAGATATTTTCAGATATAAATATTCTGTTTAAACAGTTATAAATAAATTTGAACTATATTTTTTATGTTCTTAATAATATATACATATGGGTGACAAAATAAAACGAACACCCATGGAAAAGGCATTGCCCATTTCAAAGGCGCGCAACGCTCAAGTAATTTTGCAATGCAGTCCGCCACCTAACGGATTTGAAAGATAAGGTATCAGTCTTTCAACAGATGCTATAGGTGCTGCATGCGTCTATCGCAAGTTTTGAAAAACGCAAAAATGAAGGAATTATCAGTGTTCGAAAAAGACATGATTGTTGGAATGCGGTGTGCTGATTGATCAGTGACGAAAACAGCCAATATTTTGGGACGTGCAAGAAGTACTGTATCAGCCGTTATGACAGCATAGACGAAATTGGGAATGTGGCGACTGCCAAACTCAACAGTGGTTGGAAAAAATAGTTTACTTAGAAGGATAAAAGAGTCGTAACCCGCATAGTGACTCGAAGACGCAAGCATTCGTTCTCCAAATAACGTCTGCGATGTAAAGCCATCTTCGGAACCCTATTTCCGCAAGAATCGTCCGAATGAAACACCATGCTTCGAACATGTAGTGAAGAGTTGCAATTCGCAAACCTTTGGTAACAGCATGTCATGCTTTACAGCTGCGTCAATGGTGTAAAACACGCATACACTGGACCCCACAATAATAGCAGAAAGTCTTCTGTTTTGATAAATCTCGGTTCACCCTTTTTAGGACCACCGGGCGCGTTTATGTGTGGAGAGCGCCCAAAGAAGCATTTGCTCCTGAATGCATCGTGCCAACTGTGAAGCAAGGAGGCGGCTCCCTTATGGTATGATGAGCAATATCTTGGCGTGGTGTTAAAACATTTGTTATTCTGCAATGGAAGGCAACAGCTGTCTACTGAGTCGGTATCCTGGGGGATCAGGTTCACCCATTTGTTCATACTGTATTTCCTGGAGAATGCCCATTATATCAAGACGACAACGCTCCCATTCACACTGCTAAAATCATGCTAGAATGGTTTGCAGAGCATGAGGGGTAAGTAGGTCATCTTGCTTGACTCCCCCAGTCACCTGATTTGATCACCTGAGATATCTGGATTCAAAACTCCGTGCTCGATTCCCTTCATCATCTACGATTTCGGCATTAGAGACCGCTCTCCACGAAGAATGGCGTCATATCTCAATAGATGTTGTTCATGCCCTCTATGTGTCCATCCCGCTTCGTCAAATACAGTCAAAAAGGGGGAGGGGTCCAACCAGCTATTAATAAAGCTTTTCTCTTCTTTCACAGGTTTTCGTATTATTTTTTCACCCGTTTGTATTATATATCATTCTTTCCTTGTACTATTGTGTCTTTACACACACACACACATGTATATATATATATATATATATATATATATATATATATATGTATGTGTGTGTGTAACGTGCAAAAATAAACTTTCAACATTTCGTGATTCAGTAATTCATGTTTCAATACTTGATATGAACAGTGGCATTATTTGAGCTTTATTAAGAATACCGTTATAACCATTTCAGTGTGGTAGCTGAAATTAATCTTCGTATTAGTTGATTCTCTTTGTTGCCAACAATTAAATATTTGAAGAGTTACTTTATTTATGTAAAATGTTTTTATAAATTTGCATATTCTTAAATTCCCTTAAATATTCATCACTTAAAAAATCAATTGCTTTCAAAGCGGTATAATCCGCAAATAAACCATTTTTGTAAACAAGAATTAGATTTGAACAAACATATTTTTTAACATAACAATATGTTTCTAGCTTAAACAAGGATGCAGTGAATATTTATTTTCATTCTTTTATCATAATAGTTATATTTATGCAGCTACGGTATCTTCTATTTCTTTATACTTCTATTTGAAATGAATACCATGAAATCTAAAGATGATTTGATTATGATTGTTGTGTATGCATTCTTTCTTTCCCTGCATGTTTATGTATTTGTAAACAATTATTATAAACGATTTTCTCCGTGATGTATTTGGATTTAATTCGAAATAATTCTTTTCTTAAGTTTTTTTTTCATTTCGATTGTCATTAAAATACAAACAAATAATCCATATTTTAAAATTAAGTATTCTAACATTTGGGATAAACATTTGATATTTATTTTACTTTTAGATAGCAATATATTTAACTCTATTGGTAAGTTTATTAAGTTACAGAATAAAAGTTACATAGCTTTATTATAGATTTTTCAGCATTCTATCATAATAAAACTATCGCTTAAAAGGAATCAATATACTATTAAATATATTTTAATTATAAATTTTTAGAAGCAGATTTATATTTTTATTGAAATCTGAACAGACTTAAAGCTTTTCACAAACAAAGCCAATTTTGTTCATTGATGTTCAAAGTGGTATAAAATTATTTCCAGATATTAAAGAATTATGTGAAATATTGATAGAAATAAACACTTAATTTTATCTATTTATTTGATACACTAAAACATATTTAGTGCTATATATTAAGGAAATAAAATAAATAATTTTTATGTAGCATTTATTATTACATGTAAATATAAAATCAAATGTTCGTTTAACATGTAAATATAAAGAAAAATATGCATTTTTAATATTTCATAAATAAATTACGTAAAATGTGCATAAAATATTGACAATTTATTCTCAGTGTTTCACTTAAAATCTATGAACAAACTTTTGTCAGTCTAACTAGTCATTATTACTTAGTTTTCTAATGGATCTAGTTTGAATTTTTTAAAATCTTATTAATGTATAGAATAGCAAAAACTCAGCAAGATAAGTGTAGCTATGTTTATTTTTACAAATATATTCCCATTACTTCAAGAAAAATCTAAAATTAATTGGAATAGTAGAGTTAACAGACGAGATATAAGCATATATCTCAATTTA
>JAOUZG010008087.1:5107843-5131994 GCA_026289955.1 Argiope argentata | reverse complement strand
TTAACTAAGAATTCTTTTGAAATAATATGCTTTTAATCCATGCAATAAAAATATATCAAATTATTTCTGAAAGTTTTTAAAGGTAAATCAAAATAATTGCATCTTATATTAGGAATGCAACAAATAGTCTTATTTTAAAGAGATGAATAATAGCTATACATGTATTTTCTATTTAAAAATTCAAAGCAAATATTTTGATTTAAGTATATTTACAAGTCATGTAAATATTTTGATCTCTTAGTTATTCGATTCACCAATTAATTGAAAAGGCATTTCTACTTCTAAAGAATTATGCCTAGATAAAAAAAAAAGAATAATGTAATTCATTACTTGATGGCAGGAAATTTTAATAGCAATTTTGAAAACGATAAAGCCTTTCAAGGCAATTCGTGAATGCTGTTTTAGAAGACATAACATTAATTGCCTTTTATTGATCAAAGCTTCATTTTAGAAAGTTTGTTTTCAACTTGTTGTTTAGTTAAAAAAACTATTTTATATATGGTTAAATTTAAAGGAATTTTCTGTTTTTTTTATTTTTTTTTTATTTATTTATTTTTTTTTTTTTGCAAAATGTTATACTATTTAAATCCTGATCATGCCTTCGTCTTTCACTACATTTTTTTTTTAAAATTCCAAGTACAAAATTTATTAAATATTATTAGCACACCTTTCTGGAATTCAACTTTCAGAATTATTAAAATTGTTTATAAAGAACTGACAAAAATATATATATTTATATATGTAATGTTATTTTAAACTCCAATCGTAAATGTAATTAACTACCAAGTTTTGTTTTAATTTATCTCATAGTAACTTCTGAAATGTTATTTCCTGATTCAGTAATGAATCAAATAAAGCGTTATACATTTAATACGGAATCGATTCCACGTGCTGAGTGGATGGATAATAAATCACTGGTGTGAATATTCTTTTAGAGGTTTCCTTCAATGAGTAATAAATCACTTATATAAAATTGATTCTTTTTAAAATAATCCTGTCTCTCTCGTCAAGGTCAAATGTATCATATTCCCTGTCAGAAATCTACACGTATGTAATTTATGATAATTCCTTTTGTATAAGACCAGAAATAATTGTTTCGTTCTTTTCTTATATAACATATAAAACTATAAATGCATATATAATCTTATATAACATTCAATAACAGCATTATAAAACATACATATTTATTCATTCGTATATAAAACGCATTTTACCAAGATATATCCTATGGATTCTATCCTGTATTTGATAGTTTGAATTCCTTACATGCCAAATATCAGTTTCTAATTTTAAGATCATTTGCTAAAAACTTCTTTGTATGCTTTGCTAAAAATTCGAGAGTTGAAGGAGATTCTTAAGGCTATGAATGATATTTTCCTGAGAGACACAAAAAACTCGCTAAATTGCCAAAAAATCAAGAAATTTTATGTACCTATTGACAACAGCATTTTCACGAAGGAAAAATATACTGTTTTGTGTCGGAATAGACAAATAATAAATATAATAAAAATGTTAACTTGCGAGACAGCAACTATCGAATGTTATAGGTCTAAGGATCAAATGCGAGATCTTACAGTGTCTGGAATTGCATGACGAACATTTAAGAGCTGTTTCTCAATTGGAGTTTGTTCCATACATGCCGTAGTTTTTTTTTCTATTTACTTTTATGTAGCACAAAAGATGATATCAGTACAAAGTGTAAGTATAGACTATAGTGTTAGAATAAATTTTCTTTTTCAGTAATTATTTTAGTCTGTCGTTCTGCTGATTACAGAGAAACTAATAAGTCGATTTCTTAGGGTACTTTCAGACTTAGCTTTTAGTATTTAGTTGAATTCTATGCTTTCAAAAGCAACTTCAACCATATTATTGTAAATCAGTGCATCATAATATGTATTTTTCATGCTATAATTTTTTAAGCGTGTACAGCTGTATGGAAAATTCATTACGAATATCTAGACCACAATATTTACCACAATTTCATTAGAGTAAGGTGGGCGAAAATAGGTAATGAGGTAAAAAAGGTAATTTTAATAATTTATTTGAAAAAACACATAATTTTTTTTAAAATATTGATTTAACTTTATAATGCAACTTAGATATTTGTTGATAACCATTATTTTCTTTTATAAGTTTCCTATATTGAATCTGACAGCACTAGATTGCCATTTGTTAAATTCAAGAATGAATACTTGTTTTTAAGGTGCTAAAAAGGCTTTTAAAAAGTAATTTTTTTTCTTGATCTATCATCTTTATTATTCCAGTAGTCAACTACAAGGGATTTAAACAACAGATCTTTATAAACAATTACTAAATATTTTCAATATTTAATGTTTAATAAATATTTTCGTATGATGGGGGAAAGTGAGTAATGGTATGATTTAACAATTTATTATAATTTTCTGCATTCTTGGATGTAATTAGTTAAATCAGATCCCTAATTTTAATGTGAATTATGTAAATAGTCTTTTATTATTGTCTGTTTGCTGTATCTTAAAATAAATCAATACAGTAGGAATTAAACATATAGACTTAAAATACCATGTATTTAGATGGCTTTAATGTCCCAAATATAAAATACACAAAACAAAATTAAGCTACTCTACAAGGCCTACTTACATCACATTTAAGTGTGGCCCAAAATATTTAAGTTTCAATCTTAAATTTTAATGTACTTAAAATAAGGACTGCCAATTGGGTTGTTGTAAAATACGCTGGGGAAATTCGGTAAAAAATTTATTGGCCAGATTACTTGCATAGATGGCGATGATTTTATAGTCAAATATATAAAGAATCAACAATTGGTGAAAATAATATTAAAAGAAGTAAATAGTGATTACAGTGTAATGAAAATAAAAATGTTTAACTATTATAACATTAAATGTAATAAACACATTGCACAAATAAACACAAAAAATTGCATGTTTACAGTGTGCTTTTTAAGGGAAAAAGAGTGTTAAATGTGAAAACCATACTTTTCCTGTCCATTTTCCCCCACCTTAACCTATAAGAAAAGCATGATTTTTATAAATTTAGTTGTCTGTCTTAACATGTAGCAAATAAAGTTGTTATTACAGCAGGTGTATAGTACTAAATAAGTAACCGAACGATATCTGATGAATCTGAATAAATAAAGTAGTTAGAAAAGAGATTCTGAAATTGAATGACAATATATTTTATGTATAACTTATCCAATCTTTCAGATATGATCTGGAAATTTTAATAATTGTAATACGAATAATGAAATACTTTTGCTTATTTTATTTTTCTTAACTATCATTAAAAAAATTAAGCAGGCATCCTGGAATAGGGGTAGTGTGCCTTTCCCGTGCTCTGGGCACCCCGGGTTCGAGATTCTTCCCAGGTATGGTTATTCTTCTGTATTCTACCTGAAAGTTCTGTGATAGTGTCCCTATGTAAAAAGCGGCTGTGAAAATGAATATGATGAGTAAGTGGAAAAACAGTCGCAATTTTGGACCTCATTGACGCTGCTTCAAAACCAGAGAAGCTGCAAATGCTTAAATCGCTGACTACCTCTGCGAGCTTTTCCATGGAAAGTACAATAAGAAACAACAACACAATTAAAAATGCTTTTAAATATTTTTAGATTTTCTTTAATAAATTTTGAAAACATTTTTGAGGTAGAGCGTTAATACTGTGTATTTGCTATGTATAGAAAATGCTATCGGAAACAAAGCAGGATTGGTCAGAAGAATTAGCAAAGATTATATATTTGGAGCAAATGGTTAATCAATTATATGAGTTCAATGTCTAAGAAAATTAAATACGTCGTTAATCGGTAAGAAATAATCAAATTATTCATGATGTCAAAAATTTCTAGTTTGAGAGTATAGCATGATTTTATAGAATAGTTGATGTTTAATAGAATAGTGTAAAATGATTTAGAAAAATGAGATACAAATATTAACATTACATAGAATTTTTCATGTCAGTAACCAATATTTATTGTTTATTCCTTCATGTGATTTAGCTTTGGATACTTTGAAACACTTTGGAAAATTATGTTCTAATTTGAAATTTGCATAAATGAAATTATAATTAATGAATGTTTTTTTTCCAATAGAAAATTATTTGTATTTAAAATTTTTATTGGTTTTTTTTACAGTTTTCTCATAAAATGGAATTCTAAAAAAATTAGTTTTGAAAAAATAATAAAAATAATAATAACTATTAATTATTAGTAATTATAAAATAATAATGATTTTTATTAAAATTGGAACAGAACAAAATGTATTGCAGTTTTATAAAATTTAAGTTTTTTTTATTGGGCATGGTTAATTTTCTTTATGAAAGCATAAATAATAGTAAAATATTTAGAAATCATTAAAATAAATGATGGAAAATGTTAGTTTATTCAGTGAAAACAAATATGCATAAAGAGTTTTGATTAATATATTTTATCTTAAATTAAAATTTTGAATTAGTTCAAAATTTCAATTTCCACTTACTTATTAATTTGTTCTAGACTGCCATATGAATCGTTATGTCTTATGATATAACTTTTTTACGTTTCCGTTTACATCATTTTGTATAAATGCTGTCATTAATATTCTGTAACTAAATTAATTGCCTTTTTAAATGTTTACATGAAATTAATATTTTTCATTCTTCCCTATTAAACAATAACTTTTAAGGTTCTGGTGATTATTGATTAGAGGCAATTGCACATTTCAGATGTAACAATATACAAGCCACAATTTATTCGTTTAAAACTCGAGAAAACCAAAAATTTTGCTTCAATATTTCCAGTTCTTTCAGGTTAATTCCAGTTATACGTGCTCATGCCCTATTGCATATCATTGAAGGAACAATATTTTCTTTTAGAATGCCAGCTTCTTTCGGCTTCAGATGGTATGTTACTCTTCCATTTTTCGTTGCCTACACTAATCTTACACATCAGCATTCGTATCCCACGAATTCCTGCTCTCTTGTCTTTACGCAGTTTATCGTTGATTTTTATTCTACATTCTTTTCAGCATTTTATTTTGGCTTGACTCTCTCTCACTTTTTCGCTGTCTTTGATCTGTCTTCTTTCGGTTTTCATCCGATTCCTTCTGTTTTGGCAGTTTGTTTCTGATATTTTCATTTGCACAGTTTTTGCAGATGAACATTCATCATTTTTTGAAATCCTAAATCAAAAATCCATTTTTTTTTGTTTACTGAAAGCAAAAATAAAAGACCGGGCCTTTGTCAATAATTATTGGACAATATTTTACAATTTGGACTTGGACAATAATTTATTTCACAAGATTTAAGTAAAAAACTTTAATTTTTTTTAAAAAAATAGAACGAATATCATTTTTAAATCCGTTTATTATTATGAAAAATTATAAAAAATATCAAAATAAGCAAAAAATAATATAAAATATACCTTAAATTAAAGCACATAAACATGAGAAATATTGTATTGTTTGTTATGAAAATAAAATACTATTTTTGTAACGAAAATAAAAATAGAAAAAATAAAAGTTGCTTGTTCTTAGCTTCGTTTTATAATTTAATAATTCATCTTCCAATAATTTTTCTCCATGATTTGCAGGAGTTTTAATGATTACAGACTAAGAATAATTCATGAAAAATATTATAATTTTGCATTTCTAGACTTCCCTCGGCTGCTATCAGAGATCCTTTGCGCAAATTAACAGTCTTAGGTTACTGCCATTATTATTTATAAATAATTTGTTGCAATTTTTACATATCATCACATATTTTATCTAAAACATTTTTATACTTAAAATAAATCATTACATCTGAAGATATCATTACTTTAACGGACAAATATTTGTTAATTTTCTGGAATTCTGATTATGCAAATTAGCTATCAGTTCTCCTTTAAAATGAATTGAAAATTTTTATATCTAATCATTTATCTGAAATTTTAAGAATATTTTATTCTTAAAAGTTTAAAAAATATATATTTAAAAAATAAATTTGTTATATTGGAATTAACATAAAAAACAGCTGCTACTCTGAAGTATAGTAATTTAATAAATATAATTGAAATAATTGAGATGTTTTGTTGCAGATATTTTGATTAAGGTTTAAAACAAATTAAAATTTTGAAGAAAAGTATCATGATGCCCAAAATCTTGTCGAGCTATATCTGGCACTGCTTGTTAAATCATGCAGGTTTATCTATTAGCCGTCAATGTCGTCAGTTTCAGTTATCTCAGAGCTTTTTTATAGTACGTTTCGTTTGTGCCAATGTTTATTTAAGACTTACACCCACTGCGTTAAATATGGGCAGAGAAAAGTGACTATTATGGTAGGGGGACATCATTACTAGAAGCAAAACAAATTTTGTATGAAAATGTGCATAGAAAACGCCCTTGGTGTAAGAATGACAAGCCTTCAACTGTTGCAAAGTCCAAAGTTCTAACCCATTTGGTGTGATTGGGAAGACTCAACTTTCTACAGGCTCCATCCTCAAGGTGAAATAATAAATATGAAATACTATCATCAACTGTATCAATGGAATGTTGTTATAGTAAAAGAGAAGAAGAATTAATGATACGACGAGGCGTTGTTTGTCATCATGATAACGCCATGCCACATATTGCATTATTTGTAAGAGAGATGTTCTTACAGTTTGATTGGGATGTTTCACCACACCCAGCATATTCTCTGGATCTCTCTCCATC
This sequence comes from Argiope argentata, assembly GCA_026289955.1. Taxonomy (NCBI): domain Eukaryota; kingdom Metazoa; phylum Arthropoda; class Arachnida; order Araneae; family Araneidae; genus Argiope; species Argiope argentata. Next base: position 5,125,332 of record JAOUZG010008087.1, on the reverse strand, counting down.
AGATTATTTATTATTTATGTTCTTAAAGATTCTTTTCTCGATAATTGGTTTAAATCCATTAACGAAATAAAAGCAACCAAGTGGATTATTTCTTATCCAAAACAAATCAATTTTGGAGGGAAAATACAATGAGGCTTCCTGAAAGATGATAGAATATTACACAGTAAAAGGGTTATTATATAACAAAAGAAATAATTAAACTGTAAATATTGTGTATTCATTTCATATTAAAAATAAGAAACACTTATGGACACTTAAAAATTATATTTATAATTTTGAATACTCGAATTCATGAACAGATCCATTTCAAGAAAAGTGTATTCATAATGAAAATGCATTAGGTTTTTCAAAAGGAAAAAAAAATGTTCCGTATTTTCTCTGCTTGTTTTATAATAATAATGATCGATTTTTAAATAGATAATGAAGAATAGGAAATCCCTTTCTAATAACATTAAAAAGCTTTTTATCGTAAAATTTTACATTTTTACTTATTATCGGAGGACAAAAGTTTAAAAAAGATTTCTTTCTATATCTGATTAAGAAATTTCTTGCGATTTTTTTCATTATATTTTTGATAATAATTTATTTTTTCAGAGAGAAAAATTGTGCATTTAACGTTGTTTCATGAAATGCGATAATAGTGCATACAATATCTAGCTGGAGAACAGAGCTAAAGTACACATTTAAAAGTGGTCTAAAGCCCTTGAATCATTTTTATAAATTCACCAAATTAAAATTATAGACGCATATGTTTCCGTTTATCAAAGGGGATCTGCGTTTTCGAAATATATATACTTTGTTTACTATATATATATACTGTATATATTGTATTATTATATATATACTGTATATATTGTATTACTATATATATATACTGTATATATTGTATTACTATATATATATACTTTGATCTTCGCTTTTTTTGGAGTTTCATAAAAGAGAAATGATAAAGTTATTCTGAAATATAAATATAGTAACTCTTTAATGAATAAAATTAACAATGGATTTTAAAATTATTTAGTAACTTAATTTGAAAAGTATTTAGTAACTTAATAACTTTATGATTCTACATTCTTTTTTATGAGATTGAATGTTTATATAACTAATATATTGCTATTTTCATAACTGTTCATTGGCCGGCATTTTTGAACAAAAATATAATAGAACATTTAGACTGTTAAATAAATACAAAACAAATATTAATTTACATTTTCATTTTACATTTTTTTAAGGTTTCCAATAAGGGAATTGTTATAACATTTTAATTTCCCTTTCAGTCATTAAATGAGTATAATCCATGCAATAAGAAATATTTATCACAAAATTTAGAAAGAAAATATCTTTTATGCCTGTCAATTTAGATACGCTATCCTTATTTTCATATTTAAATTTTTGATATGACATATTAAACCAATATATCTTTATTTCATTTTAATTGCCTATTCCCATCGGATTGAACAGCAATTCAAGCCAAGTCCTAAGAAATCGAAGGGAGAAGGTCTGAGGATAAAGATTCCTGAGAAACCAAGGACAGAAGTATGGCTTTAAAATGGTTTGACGATAACACTCACACCATCACTTCCACAGCCTCTTCTATAGGGGGAGGAATCTTTCACACATCTCACAGTTAGAACGCAGGGTAAAAACAATCATGCCCCGTGCTCCAACCCGGATCAAGGGGAAAACGCGCTATACAACAGTTAGAACACAGAGTAAAAACAATGTCCGGTTCTCCAACCCAGATTAGGGGGGCAACACGTTATCTCACAGTTAGAACACAAGGTAAAAACAAACATGACCCGTGCCCCAACCCTGATTATGGGGGAAACATGTTATCTCACAGTTAGAACACAGGGTAAAAACAATCATGCCCCGTGCTCCAACCCTGATTATGGGGGAAACGCGTTATCTCACAGTTAGAACACAGAGTAAAAACAATCATGCCCAGAATTCCAGCCCTAGCAGCAAAGATCCGGGAAAAACAAGCTACCTCTTCACCAAGACGCTGGATTTTTGAATTCAATAAACTAGTATCATATTTAACAACAATATAAGTATACAATTATAACAATTCAATTAATTACAATACAAGTTATTTTTACATTTGATTGCAAACTTCCTAATTTATCATTTTTTAATTTCATTTTTAAGAATTTAACAAACCTATTTCATATGCCTGTCTAATTTAATTTAATAGAATGAAAAACTAAATAATCTAAATATAAATGGGTGCTTTTTAATTATGATTTTTTTCAATAAGTGTTATTAAACATACTAGCTTAAAAATAAAATTATCTATATGATTTTGGCTTAACTAACTACCTGCTCTAATTTTCTATCTTCCCGGATAATCTAGGCAACATTGGGAAATATATCGACAACTCATTGTTCCAATTTGTAGATAATATATAGTAAAATACATAAATAGAAATTAACACTTAAAAACCTATAAATGAAATATACATGCAAGTTATAATATGATTTTTAAAAATATTTTCAAAGAATCTCTGGCAAATTTTCTAAATCCTTAAATACGCTTTGTTGTGTTAGCTAAGACAAGTTGAGAATCATTTAAAAGATCCATGTTTCTGTTTTAGAAAATATATATCCAAGCAATCGAATTTAATGTTTGTTTGATGACAAATCTCTATTTCCCAAGTAAAATGATGTTTCATCATTAGTTTATCACTGATAAAATACTTAGTAGATTTTAAAAATGAAGAATGTCTAAATTAATTTAATATAGAATGCAAATTTTATAGTGATATGTAGATGAATCAAATGCACAACAATTTAAATAACGATAATTAACATGAGCAACTAACTTAATTTATGTATCTCAACAACTTTCTTAATATTATTATTTTATAATGTTATTTTATATGAAACATTCGAGAAGAGAAAGCAGCACTATATTTAGAATTTAAACTCATAAATATCAGAATAAGCTTTTCATTTGAATAAAAATTCTTTAATTACTTTGTTTTGAAAAAATTTTGAAAAATTAATATTCATGGATTATAAGATATATTAAAATAGAAGAGATGTTTAATAATCACTCTCATGAAATGTTTTAAGAATTATAAATTAATACGTTTTATAATTATTATAAAGTAAAAATTGTCCATAAATAAAATAAATAAATTCCAATAATTAATTTTTTACTTATTAATAAATAAATGATTTTAGAATATATATATTTTTTATATTTTTAGAATTAAAATTTTGTTCTAGAATTTTTTTCTTTATTTTTTTAATTTTTTTTTCTAGTAACAATAAATAGACTAGAAAAATATTTATATGTCAAAATTTCCTCAGCAATTTTTTTGTCCATAATGTGGGATTGTTTACAGATATATAAATTCGATAAATTATATTTAATGAGATTCAATAAATGCAATCTCATCAATTCCGCTGAGATTTTTCTTCCTTTTTTTTTCTTTTTTTTCTTTGTTTATTTTATCCATTTTTAACTTCACTAAAGAAATTGAAAATATTTTATTTTTCTTTATAAAGCGCGTCATGATGTCACAACCAGACGAATATCGGAAACCATTTCTAGACAGGATGTCCCCTTGAGCTCCCTCCGAAGGCTGCCATCATATTTGATGGTTTGTTTTTCAGTCAGAAATGGCAAACAACCTGTATGTCATACTAAGCACTTTTATTCTATTATGAGGAGATATTTTGGCAGCAAAAAATATCTTTTTCAGTCGCTAAAATAATTTAAAAATCCAGATAATAACCTTTAACTGCACAAGATAAACTAAAATCCAATAATTCTTTAGAAACAAATTTTGGGTAGAATCTAATTCATTAAATATATATTTTACTTTAGCTAGTTTTCTATAAAAATATAAAGCATTATTAAAAAAAACCTACATAGAAAATGTTATGATGAATATCAGTTTCCATTATGCTTAGAAGGTGATTTCAGTTATTTCTCTAACACCACAATCAGTGTTAATTATTCATTTTTTTCAAAAATAATCAAAATTCTAATTTTTTATTCAAGAGAAAGTCACTACCGAATTATAAAAATTATTTCATAAATAATTAATTTCTTCAAACTTAAAATTCCAGTAATAAATATTTTAGTCATATTTCTTGGTGGAAAATATAATTCAATACATCTTCTTTTAAATTATAATTAATGCAACTTTTGTTATCAAATTATACTCGGGAAAAATAATATTTCTAACGCTTTAAAAGAATCCACTAAAATAAAATGTATCGGTTGTGAAAGAATTTTCAAAAGGGATTCCAGAACAAATAAATTCATCGAACTATTTTATTATGCAGTTGATTTATAATCAAACAAATGTTAAATGAGGAGTTAAAGAAAAACGTTATTATGAAAAAAAATAACATATTAAAACAGATTAAAATGAAATCTGCAAAGCATATTTCAATGTATTATGTCAGAACATAATTTCTTGAACGACCAAGCACCATGTGCTCGTGCAAATTAAGTAATATTTTTATTCATTTTTATTGTTTCATTGAATGAGTCACTTTGGTATTGAGAACGATTCAAAAAATTGGTCTCGCGTTTATTGTTTACAAAAATATCACATTGCCTGTTTATTTCATTTCATATAATCAAGTGCTCAAAATGACATTTTTCTAGGTTTTATTTGCTTTAGTAAACTTATTTTTTAAAAAATAAGAGCTTTTGTAAATGCAATGTCAACACATTATTAAAATGCATTATTAAATGCTATAAAATGCTCGTGCAGGTATTAAAATTTCAATTTTTCGCCTACGGTTTTTTGTTACGCAAAAATCCTCATCCTAAGAACAACATCATGTTCTTACATGGTAATTAATAAGATAACAAGGAAAAAATAACTAACATTAATGACAATAAAATATATTCATTCGGGAAAACTATAAATGAAAGCTAAATAAAGCTATGGAAGGCATTTTTTTCTTACTATGCAACAGATAAACCTTATGGCATATACATATAAACAATTTTTTGAAAAGGAATTAATTTCTTACTGATCAATTTGACACATGCATATAAAATTATGGGTATACATGTAGGAAATAAAGGTAAAAATTGTCGATATAAGAACTGATTATATTCAATTTTTGAAGTATTATTTTTCCTTTATATATAATATCAGAATGGAATTTTTTAGCATTATATCTAGTAGTAAATGCTTATATTGTTATACAACCAGGATTATGTAGCTATTTTAAAGATGACCAAACATGGCATTTAAGTTTGATATTTATGAAAAACCTGATAAATGCTGAATATCTTATGGTTCTACGGACATATTAAGGGGACAGTGGACATTGATATTTCCAAAAATTGACTAAAATATGGGAAAAAAATTTCATGTCTTAAGATTTTATTCGTGTTACTGTATCTAATACAAAAAAACCCCGCTAAAGTCTAAATTAAATAATTAAAAAACGTTATGAGGATTTAAAAAAATAATTAAAGTACTCCAAATGTGGAAATGAGACGTGACAAACGGCGTATAACTCCAAGTGAAAATATGACCTCTAATATATGTAAAAAGACAAAAATTGCAAAAAAAAAATTCTAAATCAATCAAAACCGAAAAAATATTAAAAAAGAAAGGGAAACTAGTGGTTCTGGCAAATTTTAATATTTTTATCCAATAATTTTTTAGTATAAACTATTATTGCGTTAAATGAATTTGTTCCTAAAAATCTTAATATGCCAAATTGCATTGTTTCCTTTTAATATTTTTTTCTCAAAAAATATGCTTTAGACTAAAAAGTAAGATATAAATATGTTTGTTGTTCAGTAAAATCAGCATTTAGTTATCCCGAAAAAGGAGATATTAAAGGCAGGTATAAAAATATTTTTGAAATGCTTTTTTCTCAGAACTATCTTTTATCTGTTTTGCCTGTCTTTAAAATGTTCCATGCGTCTTAATTTTTTATTAAATTTTATGAAATTTCTTATACAGAATCCTGACATACACTGAAATAAATCTTGGTATCCATTTTATATTTTGGCTTTATTTAGATAATTAAAAATTGGTTTTATTGTGAAAAAGCCTAAAATTTTAATGAAAATTAAATACACATAAGCAAAACACCTTCTTAAAAATGAAATTTTGAATGAAATCACAAAATAATACGTAAATATATATAAAATGCCTTTAGAAATAGTAATAAATTAAAATAAAGGAAGAAATTAAATATTAGAATGCATGAAACGTTTTTAAAAAAATTAAAAAATTCTTAAATTTTAAATGTGTTTTTTTAAAATTTTAATCAATTTTTCAAAGAATATTTAGTTTAATTACACTCCAGAGCTTATGTTCAAAAAATTTCATAACTCTAAGTTTTTTTTAAGGAAAAAGGTATATTGACTCCACTGTACCCTTAAATAGGAGATTAATAAACAATGTTAAGAATGTTTTTTTTAAATAGTATATGAAGAAAAAATTATTGCGTTTAAAACTGACATTTTTATAATTGTCAAATAATGCTGGAAAATTTCTTTAATAAGTTTGAGCTTCTTTTTTGCATCCATATGTTGATCTTGCAACCTTCGTTCGCATTTAAAGGGTCAAATTTTATTTCAGAACAGGCAAGGATCCATTTAATTTTCTTAGGAAGTTTTACTTCATTAGAACAAGAAAGCAAATGTTAAATTCTTCCTAACAAATTCTTTTATTTTTGGTAACCTGAGTCACAAGAATTTTTTTTTTTGCTTAAAATAGAAAATTCAATAATCTGAGAAGAGCAATTTTTTATATTAAAAATCTTAGAATTTAGTTTCAAAAAGTTTTAATTCAAAGGTTCAAAAGGAAAATTCAACAAACTTCATCTTTAAAAAACTGTAAATGTAACATGTATGGTGATGAAATTGTCTTTAATCTTACATATTATTTAACATTTATATTGTGTGGCATTATCGTGTTAATTGTAAATGTAACATTCATCATGATGAACTGTTTCATCATCATAAATAGTAAAGGTGTAGGTGCATTATTATTAATCTGAAGTAAAATTTTTCTTTCGATTTTCACTAGGATTGAGTTTTTGTTCGCTTATATAGAAGAACAAAACATTAATGACTGCAATCCCTTAATAAATTATTTCTGTGAATTCACTGCACTTTCGTATTTTAGACCTTCTTAACCCCTTAATCTCCGAAAATAAAATTAGTTGATTCTTTTTTATACAAATGTTAGTATCGATTAATTATGGAGTATATAACATTAATTTGTAGTAAACTTCGGCAACTTAAGAGTACGGAGTTGAATTAAACTAGTGAGAAGTTACTGAGAATTTTTTTTTGTAAATCTCTCCAAATTTTCTAAGTTTTTGAAAACCACAAATTCTATTAAAAGAAAGCGATTTATCATTGGATTTCGTAGGTTTAGATGCATTCTTTCAAATTCCCCACCCTTTTATAATGCAATTTACAAAACTTCATAACTTTCTGAACAATAGTTTTGCTTGTAGACAACTTCAGAGTAGGATCCTTTAATTATGAACAACTAGTATTTCAAAAAATACATTCAGTGTTTTGACTATATTTTAATTTTTTTTAAATTTTATAGAAGGTATAGAAACTTGTTACTTTTTTAAATATAAGAATTTAAGATTGTAGAGAATGTAATAATTGAAAAGTTTAAGTGAAATTCTACTCTGACACTTGAAGAGAAATTGCAATTGCTCTTATTACATATATCTTATTCGATGTAATTATCGTTAATAAATAAATAATTAAATGATAAAGTAATTATTTTTTTTTGAAATTTGCATTATTTATTTGACATTTCATTTTAAAAGTACTTTCGAAAGTCAATTTCATTTTTAATTGAATATTTACTTTCGATTAACAAAACATTGAAATGTGCGCACAAATTCGGACGAAATGAAAGCATCGGAAGCTTGTAAAAACCTCCGGATTCAAAAATTATTACACTACTGGAAAACATTTTCTCAAGAGTATAAAAAAAGGAAATGTAATAACGCAATTTCCGTGCCCCCTGAAAAAAAAATTTGGGTTGTAGCATTCTTTCCTTTACGGTTAACTCTTGACACAGTAAATAAATTATATTTTTGGAGTCTGCATACCAGCTTTCAGTTTCAAATTCTCTGCGAAAGACTTTATTCAAAATAACGCACCAGAAATGAAAAAAATTACTAAGCTAAAAAATTTAAACTAAGAAAATTGTCACTCGCCTTTATCTTAAAACAGGTTTTATGCTTGCGATAGGTGTCGTCTCCATTAAATTTTAATTTTCTCTTAGAGATAAACTCAACTGTTAGCCATAAAGAAAGTTTTTTTTATTTCTAAATTAAGCAGTAAACTTTCATAGAGTTTCATATTTAGCTATTTTTAATATTTGTCATCTTGTGACTCAAAAATTCCTTTGATATTTCTTTGAATTTTTTTGAAATTTTTGTTTAACTATTTTTAAACATTTCCTAGAATAGTGGACGCACTTGATGAAATTTATTTCCAGTTTATATAAAAAAATAGATTTTTAGGAAAATGTGTTTGAAATACAAATTCAAAAAATTCTTGCTTGAAAAAAAGCAATTTTTTTCAAGCAAGTTTAGCTAGAATTTGCTTCTTTATTTGAATGAACTGCTCTGCTTTTAGTTAATTTAAATTATATTTGTTGCAAATTTTTTTTAACAAAGTTGAATAGTTATAAAAAATGATTAATTTTTTTTTGTTCCTTCAAAACATCCAGCCGAGAATGTTTAGAACATTGAAACAGCAATAAAATATTGGTTTCTTTGAACAATAATTTTTTAATACTGTTTATTCATATTTAGTTATTGATTTTTACGCTTTTTAATTTGCATGAACTGTAATTTGATGCTGATTGATTTCATTGAATTAACATTCCTTAATCTTTGCAAGCAACAATGCTGCATTGTTAACATGAAGTCTGCCACAACTACAATGATCGCCGTAATTTAAACCTATTTCAAAACAGATGACTCATTTTCCTATGCACTTAAAACATAGCAAATAAAGTGACCATTGCATAATAATGTAGTTATAATATCGGAAATGAATAGTTGGTTCCTCTTGTGAATAGTGTAATAAGGAAGAATCCATCCTCGGAAGCAAGATGATATCCAAAACTGTCAGTGATATATAAAATTTCATTTCATATTTATAGTTTTGAATGTGCTAAAAGTCAGTTTTGTCTTTTATATCACTATATTTTAACAGTAAATAAGCTTAGTATTTTTATCTTTGCATTTTGTCAAGAATGTTTTTCTATTCAGTTATTTCACATGTGATCGATTAGTGAGAGATATTAATTAATGAGGTCAAGAAGGTAGCAAATAGATAGACAAACATTTTGAATCAGGTTCTCGAGCAACAAATAATTTCACTGACTTGTACAAGAGGGTTCTATGATATTTTTTTATTACCAATTAATGAATTTTTATTTATATCTATGGCATGCAACATTGCGTAAAATTTTCATTTTCTCATCGGCAACTTTGCAGGATGCTGACATTCTGAAGATACAATCGATTATCTTTGATTTTGCAACAATATTAAATTATTTCCTCTTTTTTAGGATTTCAGAACAACAGGTAGCAGGATATAAAACTTATGTTTATTATTTATATAAAATTCCAGACAGAAATAAAAAAAAAATTCAAAGTTCTAAAAAGCCTTATAATTTAGTAAAAATTAATATTGAAAGTAAAAATAAATTGAGACTCCAGATTTATTAATCTAAAAGATTGAAATTGTCGATTTCTGATCTTAAAGGGGAACGTCTTTGAAAGTTTATTAATACCAAGTTCTTTGATGGTCTTGAAAATAGCTAAATGGTTCGCAGATAATAGACCATTCCTTTCATTAATTAATGTAACAAATCACCTGTGTTTTCTAAGAAATTGTATCCTTCTAATGGAGAAACAGCAATATAATTTTATGTCGATAAAATTAGTTTGCATGAACAAATGCATTCCTTTCTTAAGTACTCAAAATATACTATTATTTCCTAAATTAATTATTTAATTAATTAATTAGTTTTGTGATTTGGATATTTAATTTATATATAAGTCCATTAGCTAATGACTCATTTATTCTTACAGATACGATTATTCTCATTAAGAAAAATGCTCCCTTAGAAAATTTTAATCTATATCTCTTTTCATAAATTGTTTGAGTTTACGGTAACTAAAAGAAAATATTTTATTTATATGCTGCCAAACAACGAATGGAAATAATTTATTTAAAATTTGTAAAAACGTTAACAATTAAATTCTGAACGCCAAATCTTTAGACACAACACTATACAAAATAAATTGCCTACTTTAAAATTCTTAAAAATATAACCAAGAACATTCATCATAAATAAAACTTTAAAATAAAAGAAAAAAAGCATTAAAAAAGAAAATTAAAGAAACTAGGTTTCAAAGTCATTACCTCGTTAAAGCAACACGAGTGGTTCTAAATTGGATGTCTCTGCGAACAAAATGGTGCTGGTAAAATAACGGTAGGGATTACCTGATCTCGAACTTAGCCAATCGGTATCGACTGCTAGTTTTGCTTCGAGTGTCTTTTCAAGTAAAAGGGTTCAGCGCTTCACTGAACGGTTACCTTCAAGCTATCACTTTCAAGGCGTACATGCTACATTCATTACTTTTTTTTTTTACTTAAAAAGAAAAATCAGGAAATTGAGTGAAATTCCGGTTTGGTAAAGGAAAGTTTTCTTTCTAAGAAATCTGAGAGGAAACTAAGAAAAAAAATAAGAACCCACACATGGTTTAGTTTCTAAAACAGATGAATTAAACATGATTCGTTTTTGTAGAGAATCTTTGTAATGGCCGTTTTTATAAAATGAAAAAAAAAGATATTTTCTTGATCGTAATTTTGTATGACGGAAATCTAAATCAGGGTGAGAATTGAGAAAAAGTAAGTGAGAAAACATTGACCATTGCTTATATGTAAAATTAAGAAAAGTAATTTTAAAATAATTTAAATATTACATCCTTCTTGAAATTTATGTTTTTCTTACATTCGATAAATAATATCAAAATAATCTTTCCACTTTCCTCTCCTTTTTATAAAGTAATTTTCATTAATAAACATATTCCTAGTATTAAAAATTAAATCAAAATCTGGATATCGAAAGATATATAATTTTTGAAGTAAAATGAATTTATTTATTTATTAATTCAATGATGTATTTAAAGCAATTTTCTGCAGGTAATCAATGAAATATGTTTAAAATTATGTTTTATAAGCCACTGAAACCAAATTTAATCAAAAATTTTCACAGTAAGATTGAATGAATTCTTAAAAATGATCTTTTTCGTGTTATTTAATTATTTTTTCCTGAAATTATGAACATTATACTTTTCAAAATGTAATACTGTGCAGGCATATAATGTAAGACCAATATTTTTTTAGGAATAAAAAAGAATATTTAAAATACATTTAACAAGTACAAATGATCTACCTAGTTAAAATATATTTCTTATTATCATGTCAGAACATAATGTTGATTTTGGTATGAGGTTTTTGGCATCTAAGGAAATCCGTAGGTGAAAATTAGCAATTTTACTATCGGCAAGAGCATTGCATAAAATCAATTTTTTATAACGTGTTGTCATTACATTTACAAAATATTTGTTTAAAAATCATAAGTTAATGACTACAGCCAATAAAACCTTGAAAAATATCATTTTGAGCACGTGATCATATGAAATGAAATAAAAAGAAAATGTGATATTTTTTAAACATAATCTTTATCTTTATCTTTATCTTTATCTTTACTTATAATAAAGCACAATGTGTGTGTGTGTGTGTGTGTGTTGGCGATGTACAGGCCAGACCGTTCGACCTCCAGCTACCAAATTTGGTATATATATACCTTGGGTGACGGGAATGTGCACCTCGGAGCCCTTTTTTTGAATTTTTAATTAAAATTTTAATTAATTAAAAAATAAGCCAAATTTTGAAGTTTTTTCGCTATAACTTCCGAAAATATTACAGCACAAAATTGATTTTTGCATCACGTTAAAGCTGAAAAATTTAGCTTTTCAATGATACTAATGTTTTGACATATAAACTAAAACTCTATTTTTAATGAATTTTTAAACATTCAATTTAATTGTTTTTTTTCAACAATTTATTTCGCATAAAATAAAATAAAAACAAAATTTTATCTTCTCGAGGATCTCAAAAAAAATCAGCTTTAATAAAATGTTGCCATCACATTTTCAGAAGTTCTGATTTAAAAAAAAGTTAATTACTACCAAAAATAAAACAGAAAAATATAATTTTCATCACGCGATTATATGAAATGAAATAAATAAGAAATGTGATATTTTTTAAACAATAAATGCAGAAGAAACATTTTTTTGATCGTTTGCAATATCAAAATTATTAATTCAATTAAAGAATTAAAATAAATAAAAATACAAAATAAAAATATATTATAAAAGTGCGACAGTTAAAACTGAAAAAGAATTTTTAGAAAAGCACCAAATGATAATCTTCTGAGAGCGAGATTAATTATTAAAAAGGAAGAAATCTTAAACTAAATTGAAAATGACGTCATTTCAAAGAAACGACGAACAAAAAGCAATTGATAATAAGTTGAAGTAAAATATTTTACCATTCGTGTTTTTTTTAAAATTTTAAAACAATAAGATATATTTTGAAATGTTACTTCTGCTTATGTGAAGAATATATATTGTACAAATCAAAGAATTCGCCTTCGTGATTGTAATTTATCTCCGCATTTTAATGAATCATGCCAAATAAAAACACACCTGCCTTCAATGAACCATATGCAATATTAAAGCTATACTAATAATAGTAGGTCAGCTATTTGAAAAAGCATCTTCTTTCAAACAAGCTCACGTAATAATTAACAATGCAAAATTTGTAAAAGCATATAAAACTATTTTTTACCCGCATATTTCGGAGACATCAAAACTTTCTAACCAAAAAAATATCATTTTCTCAAATGAGAAAAAATAAATCCACTATCATTCCAAATTAAACATATAAAAATGTAATTTTTGTCACGTGCCTGCATAAAATGAAACAAATATGAAACATGATATTTTTGGAAAAAAATTCAATGAAACGTCTTCTATGATATTTTAAAATACATATATTGCTAATTCAATTAAACAGTTTTATTTAAGTACAAATATGACTTACCATCTACTAGGCATCTTCTGTAATCTGAGCCCAACATATAATTTCTTAATTTTTTAGAGAGAGACATACAATTCTTAACAATTGGTCTAAGTGAAATCTATATTAATAAAAATGCAACTCGAAATGTGTTGCTAAGCGCAAAACTGGAGAACGGCTTGACCGATTCTGCTAATTTTTTAAAAATATTTTCGTTAAGACACGAGGATGGTTCTTATGGAGAGAAAAAATTAATATAAAAATAGCTAAAACGACACTTTTCTTACTTTCCCGCCAAAAATCTGCATTTCCTTCCCCCACACCAACTGAGTTAGATAGCAGGAAGTAATAAATTATGATTTGTTTAGAAAGAAATACGCGAAGTCAGGTGGTTTTCATTCATAGATAACACGATGTTTAGAAAAGACAGAAAATAGTTGCTTTTATTATTAGTCGATATGAATATTTAATCTATGGCTGCTCAAAATAAAGTCTGAGCAGGGAAGAAAAAACGTAATAACAAAGGGAAAAAAGGGTTTATAGAAATAAAAGTAGTAAAGAAAAAAAGGATAGAAAAGAAAAGAAGGATGTGTGTGTCACCATTATTTTCCAATTTGTTTTTAAGCTTTTGCATCTCTTGAAAACCAATTGTGTCTTTATTTGTTTAGTGTGTTTACATTTATGAAAATTTGAATCTCATAATTCTATAAAAACAGAATTTTAGACCTTTCCCTCCACCATTTAAGTAAAATATCAATTCCGGGACAATCATTGCTCGGATAGAAAGAGAAAGATGAGTAGTACAGTGAACAAAACATCGGAAGAAAAAAAAATAATACTATAAATGAATTATATGATTATCAAAATTTGTTTGGTTTAAAACTATGTTGGTGAAAAACCTGTTATGAGACATAGATACATAAAATATCAGCTAGCAAACTTTAGCGAGCATTAATACTGGCGAACCGACTGGTTGCCAAAGGCGGCTAGTTCAAAATAATTTTTTGTGTTTCGTTTTCAATTCTTAAATGATTCATTCAATGAAAGAAATTAAAATGAATACAAATATAATTTATCTTGATCGAGCACGTGGTGCTTGGTCATTCAAGAAATGATGCTCTGACATGATACATGGAAATATGCATAGCAGATATCATTTTAACATTTTTTTTTTTTACATTTCTTCTCCTATGTTCATAATTTTATTTTATGATGGATTAAATTCTATTGTTTCAAACAATTGGCAATAAAAAAAGAAAACTTCCTTTGCTGAAAGCAAGAGCAAACTTTATGATTATGATTATGAGTGGTTCATGTATGAACCACTCATAATCGTGAGCATAAAGCGGTATTTTACGTCATTTTATTTGTTTGTACTGTTGCTGTATTTTATAGTTTAGAAATCAAAATAAGCACATTTTATACATATACAATTTGGAATTCTATTTTTCAGTAATTAATCTTAAAATTAAAAGTTACTGTGATACTCAATATTTTCATATGATCTAGTTTCAGGATTTTTGATTATTTATTTCATATATATAGTTTAATGTGCTATTAAAATTTGTTGACGAACACCAATAGAAAACTAGTTAATTTATTTCAATTTTTATGCTTTTGCAAAATGAAAAAAAAAATCTATTTTTATTTATTTTCTTGGGGTTTTTAGATCAGATACTTCACAACTAATGTATTTTTGTCTGTATAAAATTGATTTTTGTGGTTTAATGACCTAGTATTTTTTAGATATCATGCTATTTCAAATTATAAACTTTAAAAAAACGATCCTTTGATAATTATTTTATTTAAATATATCATATAAATTAACATTTACATACAAAATATTTTCTTCTTTTAATTGTAATCCGTCTAGTTTATTAATTTGAAATCGTTTGCAATCATAATGTTATTAAAATGAACAAGATCAATTTCCTTAACAAAATGACAAATTAAAATCCTCTTATCACCCTGATTTCTTAATTTCATATAAAAATAACGGAAATGATATCGACAACTTCCAAAAAAGTGAAATTTAAATCTACGGATGAAATGCTTACATAATATATAGACTGTATTACTAAAATTTTAAGTTGGGATATACCATAAATTCAGAATTAATTATCATCTAATTACAAATTGTTACTTTTTTCACTATATATCAGTGGATTCAATAATTATCTCAATTCCATATCACATATAAATGTCAAATTATGTTAAATTTTCACTAACTAAATCATAATTTACTCTTCATTTCCTCCCATTTCTCTCACAAGTGAATAATGATCGTATTCTATATTCATACATAACCTAAAGTTCTATAAACACTTAGCAATGATGCATTCCCACAATGCACTTGTCACCATCCATAGCTTCTGAATATGGTTCGAATTATGTGAAGCCCCGGAAAATTGATGGCAATAATCAGTGAACCAACTCAAAATGCTCAGATGACAGATGAGAGCAGCGCTCTCTATTATTCAACAGTCAATGTATATGGAACTCGTCATTATTTATTACAGATTGTGCGACTATATTAGATGAGATAATAAGGCATTTCTTTTTTTATGATGAATATTTAAACTATGAAAAGTGATCTTCATGAATTTTTTTAATGGATTTCATTTTTGAGATTTTACTGGAATCCTGATTATTCAAATATTTATATTTATATGTCACTTAATATTAAATAGAATATTTTTTTAAAAATAATATATAAATAAATACATTAAAGAAAAAAATTATAAAAGTATTTAAATATGTTAAATAGATCTAAAGGACATAAATAATTACCAAAATAATAGGAGTATAGCATATGAAATAAAAGATTAAAATGGAATTAGCTTTGCATATTTCAATGTATCATGTCAGAACATGATTTCTTGAACGACCAAGCACCACGTGCTCGTACAAGTTAAATTATATTTGTATTCATTTTAATTGTTTTATCGAATTAGTAACTTTAGTATGGCAAACGATCAAAAAAACTTTGTCTCGCATTTGAAGTTTAAAAAAATATCACATTTCCTATTTATTTCATTTCATATAATCACGTGCTAAAATTATATTTTTCTAGGTTTAATTTAGTGTAGTCATTAATTAATTAATTTTTATCAGAGCTTTTGTGAATGCAATGGCCACGCTTTGCTAAAAGCTGATTTTTTGAGATGCTCGTGCAGATAATGAAATTTCAACTTTTCGCTTACGGATATTTTTTTTAATCTACGGATTTTTGTTGACGGTTTAAACCTCGTTCCCAAAACACCATGTTCCTACATCTCAATAAATGAAAAATCACAAATAAAATTATCTATAGTAATTTGTCTTTTTTAAGTATTAATTGAATATTAACAATTTTAATAAATGCAAATATCTAATGATAAATATCGATATTTTAACTTTTATATTAAATGAGAAAAATATATTCGAATTGGCCAATTTTGAGTTCGATGCAATATTCAGCCAAATTTAAAGCCAAGATTATGCATCGTATTTTATACTACATTGCCTATAAGAGTTATAGCTATCCGAATTTATTTCTGAGGATTATTGATATTAAATATTTCTTAAAGTTGGAATTAATAATTACAAATTATTATATATTTGAGACTTTATTGGATAGTTTATAAATAAATATAAATTGAGTAATTTCAATGTTGGTCGGAAAATTTAAAAGAATATCCTTACCTATAATTTCAAAGCATAGTTACCATTTCCTCTTTCAAAATTTAAATTTGTTTGTAACAAAAGTGAGTCAGTACATATACGAATGTCATCTGAAATTTTATTCATGAGCTGCAGACATTTCCAAGATTCTTATCATTTCTATAATATCTTCATCTGTCATAGAATGTGTTTCTTGCCCTGTCAACAAAGTTGAATATTACTTATAATCTTGTTTACTTCAATTTTCAATGTTTATCTTGTTACATTTTATACTCGCGTTTGTTGTCAAAATATCAACGTATTGTTTTTGTTCAATGAACATATCGTTATGTATGATATTAATTCTTCTAAATTAATTATTCTAAAATCTGTTTACGGCAACGCCAACATCAAAATTCAAACGATATTAAATTTCTAAGAATGGTTCCTTGTATGATATTAAATATAAGTTTATATATTACTTACATTTCTGAAGCAAAACTTAAAATGAGTAATGTATCAATGAGTAATGAAATAAAAACCAAATAATCATAAATAATAAGAATATAGAACAATTAAAAAAAGATAAATTCGTAAGGGCTAATGCCTTTTAGAAAAAAATGAGATATAAGTTATATTATAGATAAATACTGACGAATATAATGCATCGATAACAGTTCTAACAATTTTATAAAAAAAATCC
>JAOUZG010008087.1:5061246-5102843 GCA_026289955.1 Argiope argentata | reverse complement strand
ATATATATATATATATTCATTTTAATTATTTCGTTGAATTAGTAACTATTAGCAACGATAAAAAAAATATTTGTCTCGCATTTATTGTTCTAAAAAAATCCCATTTCCCAATTATTCCATTTTATATAATCACGCCCTCAACATGAAATTTTTCTAGATTTCATTTACTGTAGTAATTAAGCTATTTTATTTTTAATCAGAGCTTTTGTAAATGCAATAGCAACACGTTATTAAAAGTTGATTTGATGATGAAAAGTTGATTAAAAGTTTGAGATGTTCGTGCAAATAATAAAATTCAATAATAAATTGATAAAATGCAATAATAAATTCCAAAAGCAATATCATGTTAACAAATTAATTAAGTCAAAGTTTTAAAGTTATTCCCGATTTCAGTAGTATAACTATTCAATTTTTTATATTAACTATCACATGAAAAAATTACTTTTGTAACCATTTAAAGGCTAGAATATGAATTAAACTAAAAGAATTGCTTTTATATTTAAATAATAGGAAAGAAAATTATATCTTTTAAACCTAAGTATTTCAATTCCTGAAAATGGAATTCAAAATTAAAATACTAATTAAAAAATTTCATGTTTTAAATTTTTAATGTATTATTTTTAATTTACAAAAAGAAGCTCTATACAAAATACTTTCTTGCAATTTTTTATCATCATTTTTTTTCACTTTTGTTCAAAACAACAACAACTACGTTTCACTTGTCTTCCCTTTTTTGTCATTTTGAAAGCTGATTTAAGTTTTCCTCAATGAAAAGTCATGGTGAAAAAAGAAAAAAAAAGGTTTTCCTTCATTTCGAAAAAAAAAAAGTAGCTATTGCAGGCATTTTCGACAAACTGAATCATGTTTAATGCATCTCGCTTAGAAACTGAACCGCATGTTTGTCCATAACCCATTCTTTAGTTTTATTTTAGGTTTCTTTAACATTGGGCATTTCTTTACCTCAGCGAGGATTTTACTCGATTTCTGCAGGTTTCTAAAAAGTGAAGAACAAAGAGAGAAAGAAAAAATGTCCAGGAAGTGCAGATCCTAAAAGTTATAGTTTGAAGGAAATGTGTTGAATCGTTTTATTAGAAAATACTCTGGAATCAAATATATTGTCTATACTTTAGAGCAAATATACTATAACGATACGATATTTATTTTATTAAAAAGAAAAAAACAAAATTGCAGTCACTTGTGTATATTTAATGAAATAATGGATTTTAGCATGGCTGATAATTCTTAATGAACTCTGGGTTTAGTTTCTGAATGAATAAAAGTTTATTTTATAATGATATATTAACATGCATAAATGTACATTTTATGATATATAACATGTAATTTAACATTATATTTAATTTATAGAAATAGACTAAGCAAGTGTTCATTATTTTTTTCTAATTTATAAAAGAGTGTTGATAATTATTTCATTTTAATTCGCATAAAAATATTGCACATAGCCCATGCAGTAATTATCAAATTTATAGCAGTGAAAAATTTGCATAGTAATCGTGTAATTAATTGACTTATCAAATGATTACGTTAATAGTATGATCGAGAAAATAATTAATAAATTAATTCACTAATGCATTTTAGACTGTAAAATAACTTCAATTGAAAAATTACAAAACGTAAAATACAGTCAAGGTGATTATAAAAAGTGCATTTTTGAATTGCACAGAATATAAATCAATCTCAATAATATAAAAATGTTAAAAAATCAAATTAGAATCAAATTAGAATCTATTATCCTTTTTTGCGCAGAGCAATATTTTATCCATTGCAATTCAAATATTTACGTAATTTTAACTTATTCTGGGTAAAATAAAATTAAAACAGAAATTCACTAGAAACTAAAAATGATGAATGATTTCGATATTAAAAGTCTATATCATATGAAGAGATAATTTTTAAACAGCAATTAAGACTTATGTATTTGAAATGTGTATTTTTAAAGAGAAACTATAATGACATCATATAATCAATAATAAAATGCAAATACCATTAAAAATCATGAAATTCACAGAATATATCTTCCTTCATGCTCAAATAACAAATAATTCTTAATATATCTATTAATTATATGAATGCGGATTAACCGACAATTTTTAAGAACAACCATTTTTTCGACAAAATGTTTTATTATAATAAAGTAAGTTTAAAAAAAGGATTCTAATCTAAGAAACGAATAAATGCGAAGTGTAATGATAAGCAAAATGGTTAGTAAATAGATATGAATAATAATTTAAAACTAATTAAATGTTTTCATAAGAAAGCAAATAACTCTTGGGTGAAAGTCAAATTAAGTATCTTCATTTTTAATCATTTCTGTTATTAGAAAAAAAGTGAAGAAAAAATTCCGAACGTCTCGCGGAAATATAGTTACTGATTTTTTTTCTTGTGCCAAAAATATGAAATAACAAACATTTCTTAGTAATTCTTTGCAAAAACATAGAAATATATATTAGCCGGTAAAATATTTTTCTTTCATTACATCTTGTAAGAAGAATATTAACAAAATAATTTTAGAAAAATATTTTGTATCTGATGCAGAACATAGAGCATATATATATACATTTTATTTTAAAAGAATGTAGGGGAGAGATGCTAAATGTATTACGCATTTCTTAATAAAATTCAAGGATCTAAGTAAAATATATAAAACTAATGACATATTTAAAAATGATACTATTTCTTTAAACTTCATGCATGATATATAATAGGTATAATTAATTTTTATTAAAGAATGTTTTTTTTGCAATTAAGCATTTATGCTATTTATAATAAATGTTAGATTAGAATTTTACATGAAATCAAAAAGAATATTACACATCCCTAAAAAAATATTATTTAAAAATTTTTTAAATCCAATCCTTTTAAGGCATTTGAAAATTTCGGAATAAATTCGATTCAATTAATGTATGTTTTTTTAGTTATTTTAGAATTGTTGTTTAGTTATCAGTTTTTATTAATGCGTGAACCATAATAGTGAAAATAAACTACTGAAATCCTTTCATTAATTTATATATATATATATATATATATATATATAAGCTTTACATCACCACAGAAAATAAAATTTGATACCTGCATATAAAACAATATAATATAAGCTAGAATTAAACTAGAAATTGATAATCAACAATAAATTAAAAAGAAACAGATCACAGAAAGAAATTATTTATGTAGAATAAAAGTTTCATAATTTATTTCTAAATCGCAAATGCAGAAAACATATATTTGAAACAAATTCAGTGGTAAAAATAAAAGTAAACGTTAGGAATATCTGTGGATGATTTAATCTGATAGGTATATAATAGTAAAATGTTCTAAAAACTATAGTCTATATTATTATTAATTATAGTCTATAGATAATCTATAGATAAGTAATTATAGTCTATAGATAAGCAGATAGTTTTAAACTAAATAAGACCACACACACACACACAAACATATATATATATATATATATATATATATATATATATAATTATTATATTATATAATTAAGTATATAATTAATCCAAATAAAATTAAAATAAATAAATTCGCAAGATTTTAAATCTGATGAAATACTTCTAAGTACTATCTGTAAAACATTCGGAAAAGTATTTATTATTTCCGAAATCAAACGTCCTTATTTTGCCACTAAAACTTTGATTAAGAAAATAAAAATTTACTGTTAGACCCCTTTTAACGCAGATAAATACTGTCAAAATACAGCTGCATTCAAGCATTTTCTTTTTTAAAATACTTTCCTGCTTAGTTTAACTCTTTATTGTTTTTGCTTAATTTTTAAAAAAATATTTTCAAGAAAATTTGAAACTGCAAACAGATGTGCAAATACTGTAAAAAGTAATTTGTTTTACAATGTAGGAAGTTAATTTAAATTTAAAAAGTATATAATGTCCAAATTAACTTGATAGTGTACTTTTTGTGAAAGTACATAAAATTAGGATGTTAAATATTTTTAAACTCAAGTGTAAATACTTTGACAAAAAGTATCTAAAACACTTGAAATCAAGCTTGCTCAAAGACTTCCGATGTTTTCTTTCAAACTAAATTCGGATTAGCTTTAAAACATTTTGTAAATATTAATTAACTTTTATTACAAGTATAATTTATTTATTCTTTGTTACAATGAGAAAAAGTGTAAATGCAACTGCCTTTTTGATTTTTTAAAGCTGCCAATATTTAATAGATATATTTAATGACAAATT
Source organism: Argiope argentata (assembly GCA_026289955.1). NCBI lineage: Eukaryota > Metazoa > Arthropoda > Arachnida > Araneae > Araneidae > Argiope > Argiope argentata. Next base: position 5,098,623 of record JAOUZG010008087.1, on the reverse strand, counting down.
TTTCTTTAACTTAAATTATTGAAGATCAAACCAAAAAATAATAATAACTATCTTATATGTATTTATTATGTCATCAAAAATAAATATCAATCCAAAAGACAAAAAAGGCATTTTTTGTTACTGGAAAAATATGAAAATAGGAAATATGAATGTTTGTTTCAAACTATAAAATGGTACAATATATTGATTCATAAAACGAACTAAGTATTTAAAAATCTAAAAAAAATTAGAATAATCAAACAAAAAATGCTTCTTATAAAAAATAATTATTTTATTTTCTATCAATAACATTCCCGAAATCTCAAAAAAATTACTACTTTCTATACAAAAAAAACCACTCATATAAAACAGTGTTTTAACTGCAACTCATATACCGTCATTTAATTATTACTATGAATTGGCGATGTATGATGCATTAATTTTTCTAATTAAATTCTATGCAATTATAAGTGTTTCAAATTACTAAATCCATGTAAAAAATTAGAATAATTAAATTAATGAAGAATGAAGTATTATGAAATCGATTATGTTTCTTACAAATTCTACTGTTTGGAAATTGAATTAATTTCCATATAATAATTATATTAAGAGTAATTATCTATTCAACAAGCTTGAGAATTCGTTCAAATGAATTGCTAATTACGTAAACTGATATTTGTCTTGAATCAATTCTTTAAAAAGAAATGAAAGACTTGTATTATTTTCCGGTAGTCTAATTATTTCTCATTAGTCTAGCATTATGCTATGAGTGAATAAATTATTTTATTCAGTTTATTTTTTTCATAAAATCTTTAACAAATTTGTGAAAGTATATGTTTCAAATTGTCTAATGATCTCGTTAATAATGATTAATTATTTTATTTTCATTTAAATTGTAACGGTTAAACATCATTAAAATAATAAAAAAATGAAAGAGTAGAATGATTTTTTTAATCTTTTAAAGGAACAGATATAATTTTCTAAAATTAAAAAAAAATTCCTTACATGTATTTTTTTTCATTAATGCATAAATAAAAAAGTGGGCAAAAAATTATCAAATATAAAATAAACAAAGATAAAAATATAGTATATTTTGATCAAGATATATGAGGATTTTTGATGTTAGAAATACAACTTTAATGTGACGCAAAATGATAGTTTAAATTATTTTTTTTCGTAGAGTGTTTTCAAGGTACTAAACACAATGATATTTATGCTGTTGTTACTAATTGAACTTTCCATGAACAAGTTTCGCCGAAGCTTCAGCGATTTTTAAGTATATCTTGCTTTGAAGTAGAGCCAAAAAGTGTCAAGAATACGACTTAGCTACCAGCAATTATATTCGCTTGCACAGCCCCTTTCTAGAGGGGGGTATATTTATAAACCTTACATATATAACACAGAAGAACAACCATGCCCAAACCGGGAATCGAACCCAGAACACCCAGATCCAGGGGAAGATGCGCAACCCCTACATCAGGACGCCGACATAATATTTATTATCAACATAAGTAGGAATTTTAAAAAAAATCATGGAATGCATAGCAGAATGTATAGCTCACTATACTAAAAAATTAGACTTATATTCACAATAAGTCACAGTTTTCATCCAAATGTTTAAGTTATTGAATCTCTAACCATAATTTAAGAATTCTTAGTTATTCACAATTTGAATTATACTATTAAAAAACCAAAAATTTGTATTTGGTATAAAAAAATGTTTGAAATGCTTGGTTATCGGTGAAAAAATTTAAAAAATTGCGAAATTTTCGCAACTTTTTTTAATATTATAATTTTTGTCGTTTAGTAATTTTTAAACTCTGGAATTGTTAAAGCTGTAAACTTAGGAAGGTTTGAAATAATAAACTTATAAATTCACTAACAACCATATTGTAGAAATGCTAGAGAAAGGATATATTAGTCACCTTTACTTGTATTTAGAGCAAGAAATCTGGACATATGTGCTAGCAGTTGAAATTGGATTTCTGTAACAGAACGAAAAACATGTTAGATGACAGATAATGGTACAAGAGAAGAGCAGGCACTATGCAAATACACTCAATTTATGAATAAAATTTCAAATGTTTTATCAGCTATGACATTTCGCAACTTTTTCAAAACTAAATACAAATTTGAAAGAAATTTTGATAAGCATATTTGAAATACCAAAACTTATTCATGGGTATTTTGTTTTCATACAACCATGTTATTCAGTGATCAATTTTAGATTTATGAACATTTTAAGTCATAAATGAATTTCAAGAGAAAAATTCGCTAGTGAGATCTTTAATTTTACATAAATTAAGCACAATAATAATTTGATAAATGGTCTTGAGATAAGACCTTGAAATGACCTTCCTTCAAGCAGATTTCCAAACCAAACTACATAAGAGTTGGTTAATTTTTAATTTTTAAAATTTTACGGCATAAAAGCTTATAAAATATAACTTTATTAAAATTTATTTGCATTTTTTTTTTAAAAATTGGCAATAGTCATATTATTCACATTTTACATTTAGAAATATACAAAAAAATTTCTTTGATTTTTTTTTTCGAATTAAATGTATTGTTTCATATTCAGTTGTCATTAAATATATATTATGTTGAAAAGAAATACAAATATTGATTTAATTGTTTTTCCAATAAATTATTACATTAAAAAACATAATAAAATGCATTAAAGTGTCATTAGTTGGCACTGTAACCACTCAGCAAAGGAATAATCTTTTTCCCTTCTCAGTAATAGTCATATAGTCTAGAATAAATAATGACATGTCCAGTAAATCCAGTCACTATTGAATAATAGAGAATTGCGCTCTCATCTCTCATCTAAACATTTTCAGTTGGTTCACTGATTATTGTCATTAATATTCAAGGACTTCATATAATTTGAGATATATTCAGAAGCTATGAAAGGTGACAAGTGTATTGCGAGAATGTATTGTGACTATGGGTTTATAGAACTTTATGTTACATATAGAGATTACAATATGATCATTATTCACGGGACACAGAAATAAAGGAAACTGAAGGGTGAAATTTGGGCTATTAATTCAAATAATAATTGACACATAAGTTTCAAAGAAATGTGAGATTAAGATATAGCATTGATTTGCATAAAAGGCATTCATATTGTTTTATGACATACATATTATAGCCAGATTTTGCATTGGGATGACCTTGTTCAATTGTTTTATCCCTGCCATTATTATATTATTAAAGGTATTCTTATATAATATAAAAGATATATCAAATAGTATTCAATATTATATAAGATAAGGTATTAGATAATATATTATTTAATAAAATATAAGATATAATAAAATTTAATATTATACAAATATAAAACTATTTAATATTATATTTCTATATATTAATAATATATAGAAGACAGAAATTTAGAAATAAACAGTTAAAACACTAATTTTATTTTTATGGAAGAGATACGAAATTATATGAAATGCTTATTTTGATTTGAATGATTTAGATGCTTTTAAGAAGAAATGAAACTTTCTTAGTTTTAAAATATCTCTACATTTATTTGCAATATACCTGATTTTCCATTATACTTGCATTTATTTGCAAAGATTTTAGCTTTTTTTTGTATTTTGTTGCTTAACATTTTTTTTTCACATCGAAACATCTATAAAGTATAGAATAATGCCACCTATTTTATTTTATTTCAAATTTCTTTCTAAAACAGTTGCACATGTTCAGGAGTGCCTCAAACTTTCCCTCAGGATAAATGTGATTTATTATATTAGATTCCCCTTGAATGTCAAATGAATATTTGAAAAATATTATTTGAAAGCAGTAGACGTATTAGCTTTATGTTTCTGGAAGGTGAATTTTATAATTCCGGTCTGGAGTATAACATATAATAGCCTATTCAAAACTTATGACAATACATTTTGAGTCTTTAAAAAGAATAGCACAGTATGAAACCTAATTTTCTGCTGTATGAAAATAAAATGCAAATTGAATGCTATTTGAAAAGGAAACAAAGCAATTTTCTAATAAGCTGTTCAAAAATTAAAAACTGATCTTTCAAGTTTGAAGAAAAAAAATGTTTATTCGGAATTTGAAATATTAATAGACACATTTTTTTAAAATAAAATATGAGAAATTAAATGTATAAAAGAGAATGTTCCTTTGTCTAAATAATTGTGTATTTTTTACCTAATAGCAAATCATTCATTCATTATTATATTATCTTTAGAAAAAAGTTAAGTCTTTCTCCTAAAAATTATATAATATTGAAATTTATTTAATTAAAATTGTTTATAATACGATTAATTATCATGGTTCAGAAAGATGGTGCATTTTTATACAAAACAATTTAATTAAATACTTCACATTAATTAATTGTTTTAATATAAAACTTACATAACAATATTCTTAATTGAGTACTCGAGTTAAAATATCATACACAATTTTAAGCTAATTTAATAGTTTATTGAACTGGCTTCAGTAAATTATTTTAAATCTTATGTAGTCGCATTCTTAAAATTTACTTTTTAAATTGCACATACTTTTTTTTTATTTTTTTCAGAATAATCTTTTATCTAAAAGTTTCTAAAAGATTTTAAGTATTAAGAGGCATTATGTGGCATATAATTATAATTTGCATTATGCAAGACATGGAAAACTTGCTTAGATAAAAAATATTTTCAATATCATGAATATCCTCTTTTGATGAGTAAATTATTCACTTGATAACAAAAACTAAGTTTTATTTGCCCTAGAGGACATTCTGAATCTATTATCTTCTGAAATACATCCTTTAAACTTAAGAAAGAAGAAATATTAAATATATTCTCACATAACAAAATGAGAAATTTTGTGAAAAAAATTATAGCTTAATATGACTTGGAAATTATTTAGAAAAAAGGTTTATTTATAGTTTATTTACATCTTTAACTATATTTAATTACTAAATGCAGACTTTATATATATTTTAATTTATTAATAAGTAAATAAAAATTCTAAAATTGATAAATATTCTTATTAACTATTTTCAGAAATAAAGTAGTATATTCTCATAACTAATTTTTGCCAGACGCATCTACTGCTTCATAATTTTCATCATCTATTAATTATATATTGTAAGGACTTATATGTAGTTATGTTAAAGTATAAATAAGTATAAATAATAAAGTATAATTAAATTTATTAGATAAGGAAATAAATCCATGATAAATATTACAATGACTTTTGAAAGACAATTCTTATCTTAAAATTATTTTACTGCTAAAATATAGAATTTGTGATGGGCATCTCTATGTATCAGGGCAACGAAGATAATTTTTATTTAAATATTATAATTTAAGATTTTATGTTTTAGAAATAGTTAATAATGATAAAAAAATTATCATTATTAACTATTCTGGATATGATACTTAAAAAATACTTTCTGGAGATGATAGCTAAAATATATAAATCTAATATTAATGAAATACGGATATAACATTTCTTATTCCATATAACCGAGACGTTATTTCCGTATTAGATTTTACTTAATTTTTTTTGAATCGAATGTTCATATATGTTATCAGATTCATATCTCAACTAAAGAAATTGTAAAAATAAGAAAAGAAAACTGGTTGCAAAAAGAAAATTAAATGAAGTGAGAAATTACCCATAGATTATTTTGACAAAAAAATATAAAAAATTAGCAAAACCTCCAGTATTAGAAAATTCTTCAATAAAAATAGCATTAACATTAGAACAATCTTTCCATTCCTTTATTACTCTCGAATATTAATATTAGAAAATACATATTTCCAGTTATTTAAATGATAATTAATACCAACAAATTGCAGATGCTTCATTTTAAGACTCTTGCTTTGACTTTTTTTTCTATTTTGTCAGTTGCAACAATAAAAGCTAAGAGATTTTAATAAGATTTGTATAAAATACAACCTTTAGAGAGATGATCTTATATTCTTCTGAGAAAAGAAGTATGAAGAGTTTAATTCCAAATATAGAAGCCTAGCTAAAAGTTGTTCACTTCCTATACGAAATTCGGAAAAAGTGGCATTAAGAACGTGTTATATAGCTATGATAAAGATTATTGCCTTTCTTTCTTGAATTTGTCATTTGCCTGTCATTTGCCTGCTTGCATTAAAATTACATTGTATTTTTTAATGAACAAATAATATTGTTCCGTTAAAATCTATAATCAAGCTAGAGATTAACAAATGTATCAGTAAGTATATAAGAAACAAATTCTGTTGATGCTTACGAGAGGTAGGTTTTTTTCTCTTAAAATATGTGGAAAACAATTTTCAGAATTTGTGGAAACTATTCTGAGATATCAAAAATAACAAAATTTAAATATTTAAAATAATTGATACTATAATTATCATCGTAAGGGTAGGTGATCAACGTAAATTATAGAGGTCTAGAAATCTCTTTCCAAAAATCAAAAGGCCAAGAGTTGTTTAAGCTTTGTTATTTGATTTATGCATGACTATCCTAAACAACCATCAATGATATGCTCTCACAAATATGAACATCTTGAACATCTTTTTCCAATATTTTCTTTATTTAAGATGTTATTAAACATTCTATTTATTCAGACTTGCATTATTTGCTGCCACAACGAAAACTGTTAACCATTATCTTAAATTAATATTAATTTATTTAATGTTGTTATTACTCTTATTCCATTTATCTAAAGAAATTAGAAACATTTGATTGAAATGTATCACATTAAATATCTTAATTCACGTATTTCTATTAATTTTATTCTTTTATCTTTCAATCTAAATTTGGGTCTTAATGTTATCGATAAAATAAAATTTTTAAGTACATAAATTAAAAAAATGCATTTAGTAATATAAATTAAACCACTTTTTGGGTGGAGGAAATGTTGAGGGGAATATGACATTTTGGATATACAAAATTAGTAATATTAATCTAAAAGGTTTGGTGCATTTGAAACTTCATATATTTCTTCCCTTGGAATAGTCACTCAGTTTTCTAGCGTGCATATTTAGATTCTGAAAGAAAAGTAAATTCCTTTATGTGCCTTGTCTTAATATTGTTATAGTAAATATAATTTTAAAAGTATTTATTGAAGAAATAGCCTCAGATCTATTTATGATACAAACTTTCGTTCCTAGAGACCTCACTTTAACCAATTTCCGGTATTTCTCTTTGTAGCGGTTAGCGATTTCTCTCATTTTTTTTTAAAAACTGGTACAAAAAATTGGAATTCTAAACATTGGAAAACTTTCAACATGAAATATTTACACTTTCAGTCTGTTTCCATTTAAAAAAATATATATTAAACAACTATATCGTAATTTTTTTGCATCTGTTACCTTCTATATCCTCCACGTTACCATATTTTTTTTAATTACACGAGATATTAATCCATTTCATAAATGGCATGAACAGTTTTTTTAAAAAAAGCTATATTTCTCCGCTGACATTTGATGGGCACGTGTAGGCTAACTATAATACAATCCTTTAGAGTAGATTATGTTGATATGATAATATAATACCATCTTGTGAAGTTAGAAGGACTTATAAGATTATAACTTTTGAATTAATTTGAAAATATCTCTTTTTTATCTTTCTAAGTTTAAAAATTCTATGAGAAGGACTGTCTATCAAAGCAGTGACATTAAAGTGACATTAAGTGAGTAGTAGTAACATAAGACTAATATTAAGCGAGTAGTAATAACATAAGACTAGCATTAAGTGAGTAGTAGTAACATAAGACTAGCATTAAGTGAGTAGTAGTAATATTAGATTAACATTAAGTGAGTAGTAGTCACATTAGACTAGAATTTAATGAGTAGTAATAACATTAGACTAACATTAAGTGAGTTGTAGTTACATTAAACTAACATTAAATGAGCAATAGTCACATTAAACTAAAATTTAGTGAGTATTAGTAAAATTAGACTAACATTAAGTAAGTAGTAGTAATATTAAACTAACATTAAATGAGTAATAGTAACACTAGACTAACGTTAAGTGAGTAACAGTAACACTAGACTAATATTAAGTGAGTAGTTGTAACATTAGATTTAAATGAACATCTAAAAAGCCAAATTCTATCCACAAAATTTATCAATAAAAGATATATTCTATTCTGTAAATTTTAAAATATTTATTCGTCGTTTCACATAAATTAATTAAAAAAATCATCTCAAAAGATGAAAATTCAAACTCTATTTCATTGAATTTTAAAGGAATTTAATTGCAATTTCTTTAAAATAATTTAATTCGTTGTTTACCTACAGCTGCAAGAGTTAACTTATTTCAGTCTAAATAATGTACGATTTAACATTTTAATAATGAATTAATTTCTAATATTAAAAGATCTTTTCAATCGAAATAAAACTATTTGAGAAATTTTATCCAGAAATTCGTTTAAACGGCTTTTCATTTGTTTTAATCTATTTTTTCTCAACCTGGTTTACATTTCTATTATAGAAAGTCACCATGAAGTTCTTTTTCATTTCCATGAAAGACCATTAGAGGGATTCTCGACAAACCGAATCATGTTTAATTCATCTGGCTTAGAAACTAAACCACATGTGGGTTCATGTCCTTTCCCTTCGTTTTCTTTTCGATTTTTTCTACGCGCCGGAACTTTCTTTAACTCAACGAGCATTTCCCCCAATTTCCTGAAGGTCTTTCTAAAGCAAAGAGCAAGAAATGTTGGAACACGTTGGTCCTGACAGTGATAGCTTGAAGGTAACAGTTCAGTGAAGCGTTGAACCTTTTTTCGTGAAAAGACTCTCGAATCAAAACTAGCAGTCAATACCGAAATGGCTATAACCTGGTGCAGGTAATTTCTAGCGATATTTTACGAGCTCTACTTTGTTACACTGAGACAACCAATTTAATGCCACTCATGTTGCTTTAACGAAGTAATGGCTTTGAAATCTACTTTCTTTCTGTTGCATTATTTCTGCTTTTTTTTACAAATTGTTTCTGGTATTTTAGGTCAATAACTTTTCTTCCATAATGATTTTTCCAGTTAATATTTATATTCTGATTTTAGAGTTTCTTTCAGTACAGATAATAGGTGAATATTCAATAATTTTAATTTTTTTTTGCAAAATTTATTGAAAAATATTTGTTTTATCAAAAGAGCTTTAGTATAAATACTTCTTAACTTCTTACATATCTTCAGAATCAAAATTTTACACACACACACACACACACACACACACACACACACACACACACACACACACACACACCCACACACACACACACACACACACACACACACACACACACACACACACACACACACACACACACACACACACACACACACACACAGGCAGTAATGCTACTGATTAAAATAAAATATAAAGAAATTATTGAAATAGGAAATATTAAGTATATGCAATAAATTAATTACAGTTATACATGAATTATTTATTATACGTATTTTGAAAACCCTTGTGCACTTTGTTGTTTTCTTGAAAATTATGTTTTATCCAATACATTACTAATTATATTTAATGCGTTATTAATTATATTGCTAAATATGTGTATTCTTAATAATAAACTAAGGTTTTAAATAGAACTAAACCTTTTAAAGTTAAAAAAATAACAAAAGCTTTTAAATAGTGTAAAGAAATATAATTTTTCTACTGGAAAATTATAATTCTTTTTTTCTTAAGCAATTTATAAATTAGATTTGCATATCATTCTTGACAAAATCCAATGTTATAAAAGATCTTCAAGATGTATTAATTCAGTTGTATTTCAAAAAGTTATATTTTTGCACATTTAATAAGCAGTAAGAATTATACTTAAATTAAACTGCAATAGCACAGAGCACTAGAACTAAAAAACGGGGGCTTTTTACATAAACAATTTAGTTAAAATTAAAAGTTCGTTTATTTTCAATGATTTTTGTCACTCTCACGCTCATTTTAAATAGTAGTTTTCACAACTTGGTGCTTTTTAGAGCTATTTGAATGCAATTTTGTAGAAATTTGATTTTATGGTATTATTTCTACATGTAGAGAGGAGATACAAGTCTCCAACATATTTTATTATCTTATTTTTCAAAAATTGTAGTTGATTACAGAAACATATAAATTCTTGCATTGATATTAATAAAATAATATGGAATTTTCATTGAATAAGATTCAATATTTTGTTTATCAACATTAAAATAAATACAGCAAAGAAAGTACTGATTTCTAGAAAATAAAATTGATTTTCCACTAAATGATAAGCAAAATTTCATTTTATCAGATAATTAAAGCGAAATAGTTTAGATAAACATGACCAAATGATCCCCATAACCTATTTTCATTTTAATATTGCTGAGAACTAATGTTCTTCGCTATTTTTAATAACCAGCAATTGTATGCAAAAATAAGGGTCTTTAAAATATATATATTAATGATAATATTAAGTTAAAGTTTTGCAGCTTTAAGCAGCAACAAAGCTTATCAAATCAGTCACTTATGCTATTAAAAATCTCAAAAAGAACAAATGGTAAATAAAAATAGTGAAAAATGTAAATTAATTAATAAAATATTAAATAAATTATCATGAAATAAATACGAAGGTCTATGAGAAAATGACTGATATCGAAAGATCATAATAGGAAATAAATAAATCCGGTTAAACACCTTTGAGCTTCAAATTCCTTGTTTTCTACCAAAATAACAAAAATAAATTTTATAAATAAGCTTATACAACTAAAAGTCCTTAATTATTAAATCTTTTAGACATCATATTTTTCCAAGAGATTGGACAAACATGCATATCACCATGAACAATAAAAGAATATCATAGTTTTATTGAAACGTTTTAGCTCTCATCTTCCAACTATAAATCCTTTTTTTAATTCGAAAAATTTATATTTGACTGATTTTGCTTAAAATAGAATAACAAGAAATAAGTTATTCATATATATTTTAATGCTATGGGCAAATTGTGAAATCTGGCTTTTTTTAGAATTCCGTTTCAATTGTATATAGAGGACAAAACAAGCGAGAAATGTATGAAACAATTCATATTTCACATTTTTCTTAGGCATTCTACAGAATTCCAAATGAGAAACCGACAAAGTATGAAAACCATCTCCTATCCGCTTCGAATATCATGTGGCAAAGCACATGAATTTTCACAAGCACCTCCATCTTTCTAAACCTTGTCAGAAAAGAGCAGAAATATATTAAAAAGGGCATTGTTGTGGAGAATATGATTTCATTCAAAATCTTTGATTTTTCTTTACTTCTATCTTCATTTCTCTTATCCTTATTTTTTTAAGAAAAACATTTAGATTTTTGAGGAATTTTTGGCATTTGAATCATAGTTTTAGCCGGATATTTTTTTTCTTCAAATTTTGCTTAAATGGTATTTACTAACTTTACTTAATTCCAAAATTATGTATTAAATATATATATTAAATTCAATTACAGTATAATATCGGCAATTATGCAGGAATTATTCATTATATGTATTTTAAAAACTCTAGTGCACTTAGCCATTTTCTTGAAGATTATGTTTTATTCAATACAATATTATTATATTTAATACATTAATAATTATACTGCTAAGTATAGATATTCTTAATAATGAACTAAGCTTTTAAATAGCACTAAATCTTTAAAAGTTAAATATAACTAAAGCTTATAAATAGTTTAAAGAAATATAATTTTTTTCTAGTGAAAAATTACATTTCTTTTCTTCTTATGCAATTTATAAATTAAATTCACTCATCAATTCTTGACAAAATCCAATGTTATAAAGATCTTCAAGATGCATTAATTCAGTTGTATTTCAGTTTTATCAGTTGCAAATGATTATTATATTTTTCTTAAAAGTCATATTTATTTTCCAAAATAACATAGTTTCAAAGATAATAGATACTTTTTATCGATATTTTGATTATCTATTTTCGTTTTTTTAAGTTATCCAAAATTTAAAAGTTGAGATGCACACGTACATAGAATATACCATCTATTCAAAGAAATCTATAACAATATTTTAAGACTTAGGATGGCATGTCTTAAAAACACATCGGATAGCTAAAGCATAAAATATTATCAAAATTTGAAGCTTAATCCCGTTTACGAAAAATCTTTCTTTATCGCTACACTGAGTTTAGGAGAAAATTAAAATTTGAGAGAGAAGGCCGCATACCACAAGCGTAGAAACGGGTAAAACACAAAAGCGAGTACCTATTTTCTTAGGTTTAATTTTTCAGCTTAATCTCTGGTTCTTTTTTTCATTACTGCTACCTAATTTTGAATAAAGAGAGTTTCGTAGAAAATTTGAAACTTGTGCGCAAATACTGGAAATGCAATTTATTTACTATGCAGAGAGTTAATCCCAACGGAAGGGAATGCGATGTCCTAAATAGCTTTTTCGAAAACCGCGGGAAATTAAGTTATTAAATGTGTTCGAAATCTTTCCCAAATGTTTTTTCCAGAAATGTCACAAGTATTTGCATCCATAGTTTTTTTAAAGTTCTCGACAATTTTTTTCCTTCATAAAAATTGAATTAAACATTCATTTGGACATTTGATATTATTGGAGAAAAGAAATAAAGAATAAACATAAATTTTAAAGTATTTTATGTTTTGTATTTTCTACATCTGGATAAATTCAATCATTCATATCGTAAATTTAAAAGAATTAGAATAGACATTGAAATATTACCTGGCTAAATTCTCAGAGCTGAATTTGAACACATTTTTAAAGCAATTCTTTTTTTTAAAAAATACATTTCCACTGAATAAGTTCATTAATTTTAAATCGTTTGAACTTTCTATAAATATTTTTGATAATTTATATTGTTATTTATACAGAAACACGGTCTTTTCTAATATTATAAAAAAATGCGATTATTCTGTTTTAGTATAGTGACAAATTAAGATGGATATAATTCAATAAAGATAGCCAAATTTAAAATTAAAGGAATTTTACAGACAAGAGATATAGGATGTAGAGAATAGTGATTGTATTAAGTAATTTTAAATCATATTGAAATGAATAATGACGAGTTATTAACAGAATTTTATTTCAAGTGACGGTTCCTCTATATTTTTTAATTACATGTATTCGAAAAAAAGGTAGCCATTTTAAGAAGAATGTCTGAAATAAAAGACATGCTGAAATGTCTTCTAAACAAGCATTGTTAAGATTAATTATAATTTGGTTTTTATCAAATATATTTTTATCAAGAGTATCCCAATATCTCACTGGATTTAGTATAATATATACCAGTTCATTTATTTGAAAAATAGCCATCATTTTAAAATCGATGTATATTTATAATTACTACAAATGTCACAAAAATAATTTCCTTTAGTTAATTATTTATTTTTTACTATAGCAAATATTTATTTCTTATTTTAAGCTTATATATTTATGAATCTTTCCTATAACATTTGTCAATTGTTTAATTTTAAATAAATTAAAACAGAACTTTTACATTTTTCTTCCTATAGGTTTCAAATTATATTATTAAATTTTCCGAAAATAAATATCTTTCATCATAATAGATTCTGCGAAATGTAAAATACAATCTTTAGAAATATCAGTTGTAAAAAAAGCGATATAAACTTCGATTTAAAGGATGAGGAATTTGGGCGTAATTTTCATCCGGGAATATGTTTAATAAAGACTTTCTTAGCAATCCTTCTGTGGCTCTTAAGAAATGCCTTTGAACCTTGGAAAATAGGTTTCTGAAGAATAGAAACTAATTTGAATTTTAATGAGTTAGATGAAATGAAGCAAAAAATAATATATAAAACAATTCAAGCATTAGATATTTCTCTTAAAGAATATAAGGAATAAATATTTTGATGCATCAATGGATAAATTGAAAAAATCTCAGATTCAAAAAATTGAAAGTGAAATGTCCATAAAGACAAACCATTGTTTAATTCCTAGTTTATTTTGCCTTAGACCTTCAAAAGTTTTTCTGATTATTTTTTCACCGAATAGTATATATATATATATATATATATATATATATATATATATATAGACCGGCATAAAAATTTGTTTTTAATTAGTTAAAACTACAGTGAAGATTTCTAATCAAAATTCTAAATTGCATTTTCCACTTACAATGTTTAATTGAACCAAATTTAATACGTTTGGGAAAAATTCTTTGGCGTATTAATAAATATCAAGAAAACACGTATATCCTTTTCTCTATGTTTTTAGAAGAACGAAAAATTATTCTCTTTTTATATGTATTGCCATACATATATTCATACATATATAAAATTTTTAACCTTCGAGAATTTTTGCCTCAAGGCTAGTATGAAAAATTAAAAAATTCCTATGATTGAAATTGAAATTATTTTTACAGATTGATTGGAAGATTGTGAAATATAAGAAGTGTTTACTTACCTTAAGCTTATGAAATGGAGGGAATTTCAAAAATAGTTATTATGATAATTTTGCCAAAGAAAAATGAATTTCTATTTCCATTTAGTAATTGCAAAAAGTTTTAGTTTTCATTATTTATCAATAAGAAAATTTATGTTGATTACATTATTAATTTATAAATAATTGTGATTACATAATTCTTTTCTATCAAAATATTCATTTAAAAGAATATCAAAGCGCTCATTTAAGCAAATTACTGTGGAAGATAGCTATTTGAAAATTATAAATAAAAACAGTTTTCAAAAATTTAAATTAATTGGATATCAATAAAAACTACAATTCACACTTTATTCACATTTTAAGCATTTCATAAAAGTTAATTGAATTGAAATGCTTTAAATCATAATATATTTATATCAAAACTTGTTGGCCAATAGGAATATTAAAGTAGGAATATTTATAATTAGGAAACAAAAACATAGATCCAAATTTGATAACAGACTTGATGCAAGAACAAATAACATGAGTTAATGAATAATTAAGGAAATGAAAACATATGTGTACTCACTGTGAATTCTGAAATTCACAACCCTGAATTAGCTAGAAAATAGTAATTAAAGTTGACTAAAATTGCTTTTAATTATTGCTAAAATTTTTTGAATAATATTACTATCATTTAGTATTCTTAAACAAATAGTAATGTAAAGAAATATGGAATAGCGATGTAAATTTTTGAAAAGTATATGGTAAGTAATTAAAGATATATTTATTTTCAATCCTATATTTGATTTCTTGATTTTAAATTGAAACTCGTCTTTTGCTAAAAAAACTGTTGTACTTATTTAAATATGAGAAATAGATATTTATATGAAAATGGGATCTAATTTAATAATTTAACATGGATTATAATATTTTTATAAGTATCAAAGAAAACATTAAAACAATAAAATCAGAAATTTTAATGACTTCAAATCTAATATTAAAATTATAAATAAATTAATGTTTTCCTTGAATTAAATGAATTATTTATCAATTTTATAAAATAATTGTTGATTAAAAGTCTTTTGATTAAAAGAAATTCAAAAAATTGACTCGATACTATTGTTTTTTAAATAAAAAATCACAATAAAAATGGATGCCTTTTTTCTAGTAAATAAATCAAATAAATTGTTAAACGCTGTCATAAAAAAATATATTAAATTATTCCTTGTTACCTTTATTTTTGTTTCAGCATTCAGATTATCTTCATATTTTTAATTTATAATGAAATTAATTCAGTTATAAAACAAAAAGATTAAAAAAACATACATTGTTGCTTTCTGTCAGTTTTAAACAAATTTAAATATCCCAATGGCAATGAATTGGGAATTTTAAATGTCTTTGAAAAGTCTGGATTCCACAGTGGTTTATTGAATATAGTATTCATCTGCAAAAACGAATTGAAAATGATAAATTAAATTCATCTTGTAATGCAAAGGTTTTACTTATTTATTTATGCATTAGTTCATTGGATAATTATCGATATTTTTTGTTCAAAAAAATTTATAACTAACATTTTTATAAAAAAGTAAAATAAATAGAAAAATAATAAATGATTAACTTTAGAAAGATAATAGAATTATTTTTGTCTGTACATAACAAAATAGATGATACTCATGCATAAAAATAATTCTATATACTTTAATTGTAATTAAAATGTAAAAAAGGAGCAGTTTTTTAAATTAAAATTGTTTTAATAATATGCATTTTTATATCATAATGACAATAGCACTGCATTTATTAGAAATAAAACGAGAATTGCCTTCGTGCAAAAAGGAATGGAAAATATGGATTTATTTTAATCATTTTTTTTACCTTCTAATTATTTTCTTTTATCAAATTGTTTCTAGTATGGAAGTTGTTTTAGTTTAATGTCTTATAACATTTATGGCGTATTGCTTCCAAGGTTCGTTGAATCACATATTCTTTTATGTTTGCTTTTCCTACTTGTTTAATGCTTTTTAGGTTTTCTAGATTTTCTGAAAGATTTATTTTTCATTTACTATATAAATTTCTTGAACCGTTTATGTATTTGTAACGTAATTTACTCACCATTTATACATACCTGAGATTTCCTCTTTTTATTTTAATTAAAAAAGGAATTCTTTAGTTTTTAATAACAAATTTTAAAAATATATAAACTGAAACGAATTAAAGAGAATAATATATTAATTATTAGAAATGAATAATATACCTGAAAAATAGATCATTTTAGTATACTGTTAATTATATAATTATAATTGTTAGCTTCATTACCAACAAATATACAAATAATTTAGTAAGTTTAAAGAATGAATTGATTAATAAACTACTCCATTGATTAAATTGTATTCCTTATTAATAAGACTTAATTCTATTTATTTATTATACAAGAGTTTTATACTTACATTTAAAAATACATAAATTAGCACAAGTGTATAAATTAACATATAAATAGGTATCAGATATTTTGTTTGATAATATTATTATTAATAATAATAATGATTAACCTCATGTATGAAAAGTAATTTAATACACTCAGTGATTAAATACACTGTTTCTTATCAATTGTGATAATTCGTATCTTAAATAAATTTAAAATGCAATGTAGTTAGTATGGAGAGATTGTAGAGCTGCTGAAAAATATATGCATTTATGGATAACAGGATAAAAAATATTTAAATTTGCAATATAAGTTTGAAGACCTATTTACACCTCTAATAAATAAATCTGGAAAAAAAACTCAAAGCTTATAATATAAGCAAAATATACTTTTTAAATACATAAACAGAAGTACTCATTTTTTTATTACTTAAATGCAGTGAAGAATATAAAATCAATTTAAATCAACGGAAAAGTAAACGGAATGATAAAAAAAAATGTGCAGCATATAGCAAAAAAATAGTAATGAAACATCAGAATATATTGTTCTTTGCTTTTTTTCTACATGGCATGTTATTTTCAATTTACCTACCTAATTTCAAAACAGAGTTGAGGAAAATTTCAAAACTGCAAAACAATTTTCATACCGCGAAAATGTAATTTATTTACAAAGTAGAAGGTTAAACTCATAGGATAGAATTTAGAGCTATAAATAAATGGGAAAGTTTTTTTTGTTAGTTTTTCAAGAACTGAAGAAATTTGTTTATTAAATATTTTAAAACTCGTTGATAAATGATTTAAGAAAGACGTCAGTAACATTTGCACCTGGAACTCTCTATGAACATTTTTTTTTTTTTTTTTACTTTTCGTAGAACTTGGTTGCATGATTCAATATTATGCAAACTTTATTCCAGATGTACTCTTAAATTTAAGGATATCAATGAAGGGGGAAATGGAACAATATGTGTATTTTATAATCCAGGGGAAAAGTCACAGTAAGTTCCTTTATTGGAAACTGATTTATTTATTTATGTAAGGATAAATGACACTAATTTTTGTATTATCTTTGATGCGTAAAAACAAAATGAATTATGTAAATTTTTCATTAAAAATATTTAAATCAATTTTTCTAACGTTACACTGCAACTTAATTATATATAATAATGTTTAATGAAAGCAAAATCATAAATGACGTTTAAATGGGAAAAATAGGGGACATTTTACTTTTCCTCAAGAAAATAATTCGGACATTTGAATAATTTTAACATTATTAATGCACACATTGGACTCTTACTTCTTAGGTTACGGGTTCGAAGCTGACCGGCCAAAAGAATCCCCGTGTGTGTGGTGATTGGCGCTCGTTAAATCTGTTCATGCTCGCAAAGTCCTCCATATCGAGAGTAATATCACTGGGGGTACTGGGCCAGGGGTGATCGTTCTCTGTTCCAGGTCTAAATTACGATCTAAGATGAATGAATGAATTTGAATGAATGTAGTCCGCCACCTAAAAAGGGTTGTGACGTGTCTGTAGCTTAGTCGTACTCTTGGCCCTAGATGGCGCTACTTCTAAAACAAGAGACATATATTTCCGGCTTAAAATCTGCTGATGTATCAGCGGGGCTATAAGTAACAACAACAACACAATAATCAAACAAGCATATTACTCACTTTGATTAATGAAAACCAAACATTTTTTCTCAGTATGAAACAGCAGTAAATGGTAATGTAAATGAATAGTATTACAGTGATATTTTGTTAATTAATATAACTAAAAGCATCATTATTTATTGATTCTCTACTAATAATGAAAATTAATTTTGATATATATATATATATATATATATAGTATTAGCAAGAATTAAGTTACCCAATTTAAAGGACTCTAAAATGCGTTTTATAATCCGAAATAAGTTAATTTTAGACTGCATATTATTTAGATAATGAGTTTTACATTTATAAATTTAAAACAATTAATAGAAAGAAATTATCAATAGATGGCACTGTAACACAAATGGCATTTATTCGTGTGCATCGAAAATATGAAACACAATTTGTGTTACAAGGCATGCCTATTAACATTTTTCTTTTATTAGTTTCTTCTCTTTTTCTCATGCCTACGTTGCAAGAAAAAGGCTTTACTGGTGAAATTGATCTACTAGTACCAACGAAGCTGCATTACAGCTCTAAAAAATTTACCGTATAAACTAGGGACAAAAAGGTGCAATGTTTTCATCCCATTACAAGATAATTCAAAAATTAAACACACACACACACACAGAGAGAGAGAGAGAGAGAACAACCTGATATTCTTCCAGGCAGAGGACAAAAAAAATTACCCGAATAGAGAATGTTGAGTCTGCAGTCATGAAAGCCAGCAGTCAATTATCTCATAATACCATGAGTTTTCCAGTTGTTTCTCACGTCCTGGATATACCGAATTCAGCTGTACTAAAAATCGTACTTCAGATTTCACATTTTTATCCATACAGTATCAAGTCCTAGCAAGATGGGGACTTACAGGTCCGTAAAATTTTTGCACTTCAGTTCCTTACTCGATTGTAAGTTAGAAAAACTTTGCCATGGAATATTGCGGAGGAATGATGCCAACTTTTGCCTCAAAGGGTATGTTAACACACGCAACTGGCGAATTCGGGCTGAGGGAAAACCCTCATGTCTCTCCTTGCAACCTGAAAAAGAGATAGTATGGTACAAGATTACGGTTACCTTTATCATTGAATCGTATTTCTTTGAAAATATAACCGCGAATGGAATTTAAAACTGTTACGTCACAGGACAGTGATACCATGATATGCTGGAGTCCCACTTTTCTACTGCTTGGATCATTCAAGACATCATTTTCCTCCAGGATGCTGTACAATCTTGTATTAATCGTTGTGTAAAACGATTGTTAATGCAGCGTTTCACAGAGGTACTAGTTATAAGTGGTCATTTCCCAATAGCATGACCAATTTTTACACCAACATTTACAATTTTTGGTTGTAGGGCTGTTTGAAGGGCAATATCTACCGACTTAAACTATCATCTGTAACAGATCATAAGGACAACATTCGGCACCATATTCTTGTTATTCCGGCAGACTAACTCAAGTCATCTATAGAAAATATGGTCCTCGAATTAGAACATATTAATGAAAATGAATGAGGACATATGAAGCAATTTTAATTTTACTTTCTTTTAAATACTAAATGGTTTGATGTGTATTACAACGTTACTTAACGTCGAAGTTTGGTGCTAATTTTTACTTAATAAATTTAAAGTGCATCATCTCAATAACCTATAGTTCAAGTGTTATCTCACGTGGTCTAATATAAAGTATTTTAGAGCACTCGGAAGCGTGTAACTTATTTCATGCTAGTCAAGCGCATGCATACATGCGTTTGTGTGTGCATGTGATTAATGACAATGTTTATTAGGTAAAGATAATAGAAAATTTAACAATAAAATTATCTGAAAAAAATTATAAGTTTTATCATTTAAATATTGATATAAATTGCTTAATTCATTCAATATATGTGATCAATTACTGAATTTATTTTTAGACTAGAATAATAATCTTTATTTTGGTTTTCGAATTCTTCATTCGAATTTAAAATCTTAATTTCGAGTACGCTGGTCGGATGGTATTTTATTAATCGAATACAATAATAAAAATTCTTCAAAAATTTAAAAATTTAATGATACAAAGTGATTTTAAAATTGAGTTTATACACTTAATTTTTCAGGATCACAACTCTGAAATTTAAGGTTTTATGACATCATTCCAAATAATTATACGTTCGAAAAAAGGATAACTATACGATTGTATTCTATATGTATTACATTCCATACGCATAGCTCAAAGCCATATTTCCTTTTAAAAATAAACCAAAACTATTTATTTTATCTCTCTTTTAGAGATACTCTCACACGAATGTCGAACATAATTAGAATATTTGTTCTAGGTACAGTAATGTTAATTTTTTTGTTCTAGCTACATTATAGTAATTTTTGGTATGGATTTCCTTAAGAAATGTTTTAACTTGATTATATTGTAGAAAATTTTAATGTTTATTTCTAGCATGATTACGTTCATCCAATGGAAAAACGATCTGCCATATGGGGACTGATAGGGTGCTGCGGAAAAGATCTGAGATTTTGGACAATATTTGGCATCTTGGAGACGAAAGACTTTTATGATAAAATAGATATTTACTGGAAACTTTGAGAATTTAAGCTATCCAACCAATAGGAACCAAGATATCCCTTCTTGTTCCTGAACCTTTTAGAACTGCCTTCTGGGAACTATAAAAGGCCAGCAGTGTCACGGAATGAATAATGAATCGTTACCGGTTGGAGTCATCGCAGAATAGTTCAGCGTTGTGTGGAACTCAAGAGGTTGCAGAACTAAGATGTGTGCTGAGAGCTGGTGTTTACTGTAGAAGCAGCATAGTGTCGTGTGTGTAATAGTAGGTCAGTAGTGTAGGTCGACAGTTAGATACTGCTAAGATGAGAAGACAGTGGTGATTTGCAGACGTTTGGAGCTACCATGGAGTAAAGCTACGTGAACCTCCTGCTGAATTCTTTCTAGCAGTTTTGAAGACTGCCATTGCTGTTATCACAGCCGATTAAAACATTCGGACTGCCGTCTGGTGTGCTGCTGTGTTCTGTCCTGTGTTCATCTTGGGTGTATATAGTTGCCGTCTTTTTATTCTTGGTCTGCATATTAGTGCCTTCGTGTCTAATAAAAGCCATCTTTCATCATTGAGGCCTGCTGATTATGTTTGCGTCATACACCCATTAAAAGCGAACCGGGTGACTTTATGGACTTAGTATCTTAAACGTAAAATCTGTAACAATGATATTTTTTCCATTTGTATCTCAAATCATTGGATAGTACTGAAAATAATTATATGGTACTTGCTGCAAAGAAATATTAAACTAAGAGTATTATATTAGGTGGAAAATAATGTTTGTTAAGCTAAATATTTGAAATTCGTAATGCATTCACTCACTCTACAATAACATATTATTCCACTGCAAATAAAATTGTGGATTTATTTACGTATTTGCTTCTCTTCTTTCTTTAAATGTGAGAAGAAATTGCCACTGAATCGCTAGACACTGAATGGATTTGAATTGTTCCTTTGAATTTTTTTAGGCAGTTTGTGAGATAATTTCTGAAAAACTTTTTTAATAGTTAAATATTGTAAATTGTTTTGAAATTCTTACATTTGGAGTTCACATTCTTGAACGCTTTAAATGAAAAAAAAGTATCTGCATCCAAAATGTGATTTCTACATAATCTCTAAAAATGAAAAATACTTGATACATATTTATTACATACCTGACCATTTCAACAACAACAACAACAACTAGGGAATCAGATTAAATTACTAACATTTTTTTTTTCTATAATTTATATAAAACATAAAACATTTCTTCAATTATCAGCTTACACATATGTCTTAATGTATAAAATCGTTATGGTCTTTAGTGCAATTTGCAATATAATATATAATTCTAAAAAAACAGACGTTATTATAAGAATTTAATGCATTGTTAAAATATAAAAATAGCTTCAGTGACGAAAATAAAATTTTGGAAAAATTATACTGCTGATTTAAAATTTGAAACAGAGAAAATTTTAGCATTGAGTAGAAATTTTAATAAAATTGACGAATTGTTAGGAATGAAAATTTATCCAATGTTGAATTATTTTAAAAGATCTAGCATCTTGCTTTCAGAATTTTATAAAGAATTCTTTTTTTTCAGAAATGCTCTTATCACAAATGCGTAATAACGAAATTCGCATGCGCTTAATAATGCATATGAAACCGCATTACTACGAACTCGCTGAATAACTCATATTCTGTTCCCAGAGAAAAGTCAGTTGTTCTCTTCTGGATTATGGGAACAAATTTAACCACTGACAAATACCTTTCTCCACTAAAAATATTATTCATTACACAACATAGCAAACATTTTTTAAGCTTAAGTGAAATGCGAGACAAACATAACCTATGTGCAGTGGAGTATTTCATAAATAAAAATAAAATAACCGAAGTTTTCAAAAACAGCTTTTAGATTATTATATGCATAAGAAAATACAATAAAATATTTGAAATATGCTGTTCTCCGCTTTTTTGCATTTGGATACCTAATAAATTATTATAAATTTTACGAATTATAAGTAAGTGCTTGTAAATACATATGACTAAATGCAGTTTTCTCAAAATGAAAGGAGAAAGTCAAGATATTTTACATTATTTTAAAGATTTTATTATTTATTTTAATTCGAAATATAGATATATCTTTAAAAAAGAGCTACAGATGTGATTGAAATTCCATAATTATTTTTTTAGTATTAAAGCCTATTTCTTTAAATACCCAAAGATTAATTTATAACTATTTAGAGATATTGAAGGATATATGAGCTATAAACTTTTCAATGAAATATAGTGAATGTTCCGACAACAAAAGTGAACAATGGTAAATAATATAGATTTAATATAATAAGAACAAATCTTAGTTGACATTTAAAGACGAATCCTTTGAAAAATTTGAAGAAATAAGTTAGACAATAGAGAAAAATAATTTATTCCCTGTGGGATGTCATTAATTTGATGAAGTTACTTTTCAAATAAACAGAAAATTTTTATAAATGCAATAGGTGGAAAAGTCTTTTTAGTAAGTTATTAAAATACGAAATGAATTTATATTCATAGAAATATTTTGTTAGAATGTAGTATACTGTAATATTCTTATAACTATTTAACAGTATACATATAAAAATATCTGGATGTTATAAGTTCTTATTGAATATATTTTACATTTAATTTGAAGGAATTCACAAAGTAGTATTTATAATGAAACACGTGAATTTTTTATTATCAGTAAAATTAAAGAATATCAAGTATTTAGATAAATTACGTCCAAATTTAATCATTTAAATATTGGTCCCTCATGTTATAGATTAAATTTTCATTACCAGATTAAGAAACTTAGGATGGACAATATATATTATGGTTCTATAACTTATACTACTGCTGAAAGTAACATTTCTTTCCTACACATAGTGATATTAAGTTAATTAATTTTTAAAATTTCAGTTAACTTTTAAATTTAATCTCTTTAAGTAACTGTTCATGCTATTTAATAATACCACACCAAATACTTGAAAATACAAATAGTTATTAAACTAAAGAAAACACCACAAATGAATGATACAAACCCTAATTAATAAGGTGTAAAACGATCATTAGTACGTAATACAGCTTTGGTAAAGCTGGGAATTGAATAGAGTTTAGAAGAATTTTGTAACATTCTTCATGGCGATATGGCGAAAATAAGCTCCAGCAGAAATGCCGCCAGAGAATATCGATTCTGGATTGAAAACTATAAAACAGACCGCAATGTCTCGATTATATTGAGTCTAGGGACTGTCGGTCAAACAAGTTTCACTTTATCTTCTTGTTCCTTAACCAGGATTTAGCAAGTACTTCTGTTTGAAAAGAAGCAATTTTATCCTATATTCAATCCTTTTCAAGAAGTTTAAATTATAGGAAGGATCTGGTCAGCTAATATTTCTTCCCAATTATCTTTCCTTTCAAGGTATTGATTGGACGCTGAGAAAAACACTATCTATCCATGCCATGACACCACCTGCATGATAGATAGTACCAGACATTCTCGACCATAAACGTCTGAAGGTGTCCTCCAAACCTGTATGTGCCCTTTTATTTTGAAAAGCTTAAAAGATAATTTTTGATCGGCTTTATCAATTGATTAGGTGTTTTTGGTTATAGCACCAATATAAACAACATTTTGCATGGATATCTGAGGAAGGTTTCTCTGGAATTTTTATTTTGAAATAATTTTTTCTGTTTATGATGGTCTGTCTGTTTATTCACATATAGACTAAACTCTGCGGACATTTAGTATGACGTTGTTTTCTGTTTAGATATAATCCGTTCCAATATCCGTCTGTAATTCCGTCTAATATCCGTCTACTATTTTGCTGTACTGACCTTGTCCGTCCTGTATTGCAGTGTGTACTCTGTCATGGACACTGTACCTCTAGAAACGCCTAAGGATATTCCACTTACAGTTCTTCCAGTTTGTGGAGCTCCTACTATTTGTAATTTTCGAAATTATATGTGATCCAACATTTTAAGCCTTTAACAAAAATCTAAAACGTATACAAATCATTAACGCTACCTCTTTCTACTTCGTTATATACCTTTGAAATTAAAAACAAACAAACAAACTGTTAGCTGTAATTTGATTTAGAGCATAATTGACCTTAGGCGTTTCCCAACGGGGGGCTTATACCCCACGGGGGGACAGATGTCCCACATGGGAGCAATTAGAAAATGGATTTGAAACAAATTGATTTCTCAACATAGATAAAGCAAAAAATGTTAGTGGATTTGAATGATATATCAAATATGCAGTGTCAAGCAGAACTCGCTGAATTGCACTGAATGATGACTCGGTTAAAACTTTATTTAGTATAAAAGTTGCGATGGCATTTCATTGTGAGGAAATGGAAATCAAATACCCAAATTCAACCAAATGCACAAGAAAACTATTACTACTGTTCCCATCTTCATTTTTAGATGAATGCGGATTGTGCTGTAAATGATTTATGGATAAAAAAAATATCAGCTGGATATAACACAACGTGGGGATTTGAGACTATAACTAACCAAATTGGAACCTAACATAAAATCCTCGTGCAGCAAGCGCAAGGATCTCACTAAATTAAAAACATAATATAAAAAACCAGTATTAAAATTATTTGGAATTTGAATTTCAGTTTTTCATCATATGTTTTGAAATTTTACTTACTGTGTTTTGTTAACAATTTCATAGCAATTTAATCCTAGAATCCAACATCTATGTTTCTTAAGTGGACAAATCATTTTTTTTAATGTTAAATATTCTTATGTTACATTTTGGGGCGTGAAAACTTTAGAAATGTTAAATTAGGGAATGACACAGAGCATGCGGGGAACACTGATTTAAAATAAAGATTTTATAAATATGCTGAAAGATATGACGATGTATGGTAATTTAATGAATAAAATTATATTTTAATGCTTACGAAGTGCTTATTTAAATGTAACTTTTATGCACAATTTTTCTATTTCATTACATAACTACGATTGTATGCATATAGTATTTTAATATTATTTGAAATAAACACATTTTGATTTTTAATTTTCACAGTATAAAACCTTCTACTGTATTTTTTTCTTAAACTAATATAATGCAGTAATTATTGTTTTCAACTTAATTGATGCTTTTGACTAACAAATATGTACACATGAATAAATATATCCTTCCACACAAATTTAAAAAAATCCTTCACTTCCTGTAATAATGTTATTCTATTGTTTAACTCTTCCAAACTTTCAAAACATTTATAAATGTAATAATCTTAAACAATTGGTTTTAATGCATTACTATTTTAACTAAAAGAGCGTACATAGTTTGATTTTTTATTGAAGAAAATGCAATATATCTTGCCACTGCTAATTGAAAATAGTTTCCTTCATCGAATTGCCAAACATTGTCAAATTTACCAATATATTTACATGCATATTTATTTATAAAAATTTTATTTAAGGATATTTCCCCGCGTTTCTGAAAAACCAGGAGGAGGGAGCTTCTGAAATGCATGATAAAGAACTAAAAATGAACTCAACCACCTCGTACATTTAAGCTGTGTTATTTTGATTTTAACTGCAGTATAAAAAATGTATTTTCTTCTGTTAGGGAACAGTCATGAATAGTTTAAAATTTTGATTATTTAACTCTTTTTATTATATTTTAAACCTTGGTTCGTTCACTTATACATTATGTTATAAACATTTTTTTTGAAAACTGCCTGTAACATTGAATAGAAAAAATAATCATCATTCTGTTATTTTTTAAGCATAAAACATGCTACATTAATGCATTCTATCACCTATAATAAATCAATCCAGAGATTTTATGAAAGTCAAAATACTTTTATTTTGATGAGATTTAGTAATAACAATAGATATATGGGTTAAATACAAATTAAAAAGTTGATTTCGTATCACTATTTTATCTGAATTAAAATAAAGACTTGCATGAGCTACTTGTTTGTTAGGTTTTTTTTAATTACATGTCTGGAATATTTCCTTTAAATATACAAAACTGGATAGAGAAATAAACCACATAATTAGTGTAATCTGACTAACTCTAAATAAATACACAATTTTATAAATCGAAAACAAAATAGCTGTATCATTAGGATAGAAAGCATTTATTTGAATTAATAAAATATTTAAATCAGGGAGTGTTTTCTCAGATTTTAGCATAATACCGAAATAAAATGTAATTTTTTAATTTTGAAGTGTAAAATTTCACTGCATCACTACAAATGCATTGTTTTTCCCGAGAAAGAATTAAATTTTAATGGAAACTCTTCTCCCACATAAGAAAAAATAAGAATACACAACAACAAGTACCTTTTTGTTATTTTTAATATTTCTTGCTCTGTACCAGCTTCCTTCCCCATTATTGTTACTTATTTTTAAATGTGTAGTTTGTTAGAAAATTCGAGACTACGGAAGGGTTGTGCAAATTGCAAAAATGCATTTGCAGAGAAGGGAGGATCCCGCAGGAGAAAGAACAGCATCATAAATAACTCAAGCGATTTTTTCAGTAAAGCAAGGACAATTAGGTTATTAGATATTTTAAACTCATGGGCATATGCTTTTATGTAAAGCGTCAGAAACCTTTTCAACTTGAATTCTGGAAAATTTCCCGATTTCTCTTTTGTGCCATAAAAGGGATGTAAGATTCAAAAGCAAGCAAAACATAAATCAGGTGTGCTTTTGAAAGTGTGAATGGTATTTTCCATTTTTCGAAATTCAAAAAGCAATCTTCATTTTGTTCGGACGAAATTCGTGATATCATGTATTGTTTCAAAACAAATGCTTTTATTAAAAGAAGGCTAAAAGTAGTAAACATAATATCAGTTGTTCTAAAAAGGAAACAAAAATACTGAGTTAAAATTTATTTTTTAAATCTTTTTTAAAATTGATTGTATAAAATTTTTGTTTAGAATTTCTTTTATAAAACTTTTATTTAAAATTAATTTTTATTTTTATTTAAAATTTACTTTCAAAAAATTATTTAATTTTTTTTAAAAAAATAAAATTTATTTTAAAAAAGTGTTCAATTATTTTTTTATTTAAAATTTAATTTTATAAATTTTTTATTTAGAAATTATTTTTTATTTGAGCGAAAGTTTATTTTAGTCATGTTTACCATTCAAAGCTGAATTTTACATTGAGAATCTAAAATTAATTTCAAGTTAACCATAAAACAGGATTTTAAAAAAATTACAAAGGAATACTAATAAGTAAAAAGAAACATATTGTTATTTTTAACCTCTTTACTGCCAGAGAAATTTACATAAGCTTAATTTTACAATAACTTCCTACAAGATATCTCTTAAATGACAGTAAATGGGTTAAATAATGTTATAAAATATTATCTATTGATAATTTAAGCAAACATATATTTACCAGTGGTATAAGATGGTTACCTCTTTGACTGAAAAGTTTAATTTAAATTAAGTTTCTTTGGTATAATTCAACAGTAATTTTTACTTTAACAACATATTTTTAGTAGCAATTTATATGCAATTTTCGATATTAAATAATAGAATTTTCTTATTTTGTTCATCTTGCGGTCCTTTGACTACAAAATATGTTTGCCAACTTTTGACTCCCGCAGTTTCAGTTGCATATTTTTAGTATCTTTTTTTCATAGCTCCGAAATGCGGGTAAATTCTTAAAAAATAATTACCTGATTAAATCATGTAATTAAAATTAAATATTAGCAACCACAAACATGCAAATCATCGTCTAAGCAATCAAAAATATATGGGCGTTTTTGAATTTATGCATATTTCTGAATTACTGCTCAAAATATGGATAAATTGCTTCTAATAGTTCTATGGTAGTTGCATAAGCTGTGGGCATTTATTTAGTTTGATAAATAATTATCTATTTAAAAATAAAATATTGAAAAGAAAATTGTTATTTAGAAATTAAATTTAAAATTGTTTGAAACCTTTCACATGTTTTTTTAAATGGGTTAATGATTGTGTATCGTAAACAAATTAAATACTAAAAATTTTAAAAATTATCACATTTATGATTTATTTATGCAATTACTGATCTGTATTAATTTCATTATTTTATTGATCTGTTTCTAATTGCCCATTTACTCTTATGCTCATTTGTATTTTCCCTTACGTTTCATAGTGTGATTGCAAATGAATGTATATATAGTTTGCTATTGTCTCGATTTATTGCAAGACATTTCTCACCTTATATTATAAGAAATTGAAAATAAAATGTGAGATCGTTCGAATTTTCATTGTAAAATTACCAATTTAATGAGAATAGTTTTAAAGTTGTTAATATAAATATTTAATAAATAAAAAATGGAAATGTTTCAATTACAGAATCATTTAAAAATATAACTATGATTATAAAATAATTATAATAAAAATAACATTAATGATAGTAAAAAATGATATTGTTGTTTTGCAATAATTTAATGGCATTTATAATTGGAATTTAATATAAATTTTTAAGTTGATTTATTAATAATTCTTTATAAAAATTTAATAATTTTATATAAATAGTATATTTCTTATAAATGACATTTATACTTACTTTAGTTAATTTCAATAGGAGTTTCTTTTGTAGCTCTGAAAAAATATATATACCAGTCCTTTCAAAATTTATGGTTTCACTCAAAATGCATAAACTGTAATCCTAATTTTTAGTGTATTAATATCTTGAACTGATTTTATAAATACTCTGAACTCTTTTCAAACCCAAAATTGACACTGAACTGTAATAACCTGTTTTCATTCAAGCAGGGGGCACAGTAAAAAAGGGCACAGTAAAAAAGTTTCCTTACACATTGTGAAGAATTCTATATATATGCAATAATTTCGCTCTCTGTTGGACCAAAATTTATTTCGGAATCGACTATTAACTATAACCTATTTGATAGTATTTATTTAATAATATTTTTTATGAATTAGAGTAAGTATTTTATTACCTTCTTGCAAAAAATCATTATATTTTCGAAATGAATAAACTATCTTAATGATTTCAAAAGCCTTTTACAAAACAAAGTATATTTTTCAAAAACTCAGTATATGATAATTTTACATAAAAGTTTTACAATAAATGATTTTAAAAAAAAACTACAAATCAGGATAAAAGTTAAGGAATCAAGCCTCTTTAAACATAATTTCTTCAATCAAAATGTCAAGGAAGTGACATTCATAAATTATTAAATCGCCATAATCCATTATCTAAGGAACAAGCAAATTTATGCGAAAATATCCTGACAGTTTTGTTCCATTTATTATTCAGTAACAACATGCATTTTTGGATCCAATATAATAGATTATTACTAAAATATATTCCTTTCGAAAATTTCTGGATTCTGTAGTTTGAAATATAAAAGGAAGATGATTTCAAAAAATTAGAAATACTAATGTATAGAAATTAGATGCCTTTAGAAGACGAGAACAATAAACCGTGTTTTGTAAAGTATTAAAATTATAGTAGAGGCGAAATAGCAGAAATTTTTCTTGACATTGAAAATCATCTAGTGAGTTTAAAGAACAGTTTGAAGTATATATGGAGAATAGATTAGTATTTATAAATATTTAATATTTTATTCTCCACTACTTCGAGGAATTTATATTTTCTCGACTTATATAGGTTTATTTCCGTTGCTTTCCAATAATAAATTTAATTCCTGTGGTTATTTTTCTTTGATGAGAAGCGTTCTGAAAATTGTTGAATGATAAGAGTAAGTAAGAATTATCATAAAGCGAAAATAAGTTTTTTTATTTTGAAAATACCCACCTAATTAGTTCCTTTTCAGTATTAATTCGACAGAGGAACTATATTTTCTGGAACCTATTTTAATGATCGCCAACAGCATAATTAAAGCAAAATACCTATGACATTAAAACTTACTTCCATGCAAATCAAAATGATGAATACAAAGTAACAAATGAAATTGTATTTATTCATATTTGTTTAAGGTGCCAATTTTGTGCTGATCTTTACTAAATTTTTATAGGCATTCATTTTTTTCTCTTATCTCTGGACAAAGAGTTATGACCATATTTCTAAAGTAAATCATAATTCCTTATATATAATTTTTTCTACAAAAGATTTGTTCTATATTTAAATATTTTCCTTACCGATAATATATAAATATTGATATTACCATTATGTAATTAATATAAATTGTCCTTTTTTAACAAAATTTATTCAATACTACTTTATTTTTCTATGATTCTAATGAAATCTATCTTCTATTTGTTTTTAACATTTATAAATAATTAATTTTAAATTTTGGGGGCAAACTTAATTTTATTAAAACAATAATCAGGGAATGAATAGAATTTGTAGAAAAATCAAAATATAATAAATTTCCAATGTCAGGAAAGTTACATGAGTTATGAAGTTAGAAAATAACATTTTTAGGTATGTTAAGTTGATATAAGATAAAAATTTTAATCGGAATTCATTTTTTTACCTTGTGGAAGAAGATAAATTTAAATATTCTGATAGCTCTTGCCCAGATATTCGAATAATTGTGTTTATATAAATGAGAATGAATATATAGTTTAACCATTAATAGAAAAGTTTACACTATTCTACTTATTCCTTTCGGATTAGTGTAGATTCTGGCATCATGAATGTGTTAAAGAAATTATATCATGAATGTTTCCCTTCCTGAGAAATCAAATCTTGAGGGTATTGAATCTGGAGACTTCTCATCGTCATGTTTTTTGATGGTGAAAATTTACAAACGTATGTTGTAAATATTCCGTATCCCATTTAAATCCATTTATGTATAAAAAATTTCATATTAAATTCATGGTGAAATATAACAAATGATGCCAAAATTGAGAACGAAAATTAGGCTCAGTAGCCAATATAACTTACTAGAATCCCAACTTAATTGGTTCATTTAACACATTAGACTAAATTTCATTGACCTTATTTTATTTTACTGGTAATAACAGGAATAAAATTAAACTTCTTAATTGTTCTTTGGATTTAAAAAATCAAATTTACAGTGATGGTGATTCTATCATAAAAAGCTATGCAGTTGCTGTGTTCCATAAAAAGAACTAGAAATATAAAAAATAGCAATTTCGCGCCTCTCCCCTCAAAATCAGTTGGTTTCTTAGACCGCCTTGTAGTAGCGAATCATTCAAGTGATCTATGGCACCCGGTTTGAGTCCTAGTTCGAGCAAGGTTGTTCTATATCCTGTGTAAACCTCTGCATCCTAACTTATTCGTAAGGTATGTAAAAGAGACTCCTGTAAAAAGGCTTTGTGCAAGCAAATATGCTTGAC
This sequence comes from Argiope argentata, assembly GCA_026289955.1. NCBI lineage: Eukaryota > Metazoa > Arthropoda > Arachnida > Araneae > Araneidae > Argiope > Argiope argentata. The sequence goes on along the minus strand of JAOUZG010008087.1, from coordinate 5,066,444 downwards.
TTTGATAGCTCAGAGGCCTCCACCCTCGTAGCTATTGCACATTCAGATTAAATCACTGACAGTTTGTCAGTGGACTTGTGTTGCAAGTAACAACAACAATAACATGTCTTTCTTTTGGCAAAAATCTATTAATTTCCCAATAAGTGAATGTGTTGTAAGTAACAACAACAATAACATGTCTTTCTCCTGGTGAACATCTATTAATTTCACAAAAAATAGAAGCATGCAGAAACACCATATATAAACATAAAAGATAAGCAAATATACTAGTCATAAAAATAAAAAATAATCTATATATACCGTATATAAATATAAATAATAAAACAAATATACCATAAATAAGTATAAATAATAAAACAAATATACCATATATAAACGTAAAAGATAAATCAAATATACCTTATATAAACATAAAAGATTTAATATTTTTCTAGATACTGAAAACAAAACAATTCAAGCACCCAAATAAGTATAACTTTAAAAAGTAAATTAGAGTTTCTTAGCCAGTAAATGTAATCGGAAGTCTTAGAATTTCTAAGCAATTTTTTCTACACATAATTAGAGTCACCGATGTCTAGATAATCGCATGTTCCAACGAGGAGAAAGACTTACTAAAAGGTACTTTTTTCGGAGAAGTGTTGAAAAAATTGGAGTAAATTTATCATCATTTGCCAATTAAAGAATTTCTTTTTCTACAAATATCTAACAAAAGGTTGTATTTTTATGTCATATTTGCTCGCAAATGTAAATTTATGCCCCATAAATTTTCACAATTTTCTGAGAGTATATATCCAAGCACCTGAATAGTTTTAAAGAAAAAAAAAGTTTTATATATTTACTGTAAAATTGTTAATTTCACTGAAAAAATTGTGTTCGTTTTTCCTCTACCTGTTCTTATTATATTTTCTACAATTCTTCTTGGTTCTAATAAAGCGTGAATAAAGTATTTATCCCTCATATATTTCAACGCCATTGAAATTTTATGACATAAATCATTGATCACGATTGTCCTAAGATCCAGAAAACTAGATATCAGCAAATATAAGTAATGATTATGTCATTTTTTTCGTATGCTCCATTCTTATGTTTTGCTCTCCCTTGAATATATATAATCGACAGGGCAATGTTTGGGATCTGAACTTGTGTATACTTTGCACAATTTCAAATTTAACTTAACTTTCCCAACATGGGACACTCTTAAAACAAGGATATAATAAATTCCCGCTAATAACAGGATCTGGCATCCAAAGGGAATATAACAAAATGTGGTGTTGCGTTACATGCATGCCGTTATTGAGCCCTACCGTTTTGTGAATAAGAGACAGCTCCGTAATGGGGAGAGACATTTTTATTCATCTGAAAGCATAATTTATGGCAGCTATAGCTTGAATCATTAATTTCACCCAAATTGCCTATATGAGTTGGGGAAAGCTCATGTGTTTTTGTGATTATAACATAATATGATCAGCTGTTACATACTTGCGACAAATCAGGAAACTTTGATGTCACAAATAAACGCAAACAATCTGTGGCTAATAATCAGTCTGCAAACATAATTTGTTTTTATAATGTTGTGTTTTTTAATCATTCATTCATTTAAATTCCCGTTTAATTATAAAATGCGAAGTGTATGACCTGTTTTCCCAGTGCGTGCATTAGACGTTAAATTAACTCGACTTCGGATTGGGCATGCCCGCTTTAACCACAAACATCTTTTATTTGGAGAGCAATGTTCAAAATGCCGTGTACTTTTAACAGTCCGACAAGTTTTTCTAGAATACCCTGATTTTAATCAACATCGCTTAAGGTTTTTTTAATTCATCCCCATCGAATTGCGAGATCTTGTAGGTGAAAATCAGTACCCTAACATTTTTTAAGCATTTTTTTTTTTACATTCTATTTAGCTTTGCTTCTTCATAATCGAAATCTTTTGTTTTTAATTTGCTTGATACATATTTTAGAAAAGTTGGTAAAATTTTATTTTTGAAATACAAATTTTAATACATATGTTGAATGTCGAAATTTGACTTTTCAACTACAAATTTGCTTTAACTGTTTTTTGCATGGCTTTAATTTATACAATCATTGGAATGGCGCAGCCTAGCCAGATTTGGCTTTTGTGCCAAAAAACCTAAAATAACCTAACTTAACCGTTTAATTATAAAATTTTTATTTTATCTTCTGATTTCTCTGAAGATACAAAATGCTTCCTTATTTAAGGAATAAAACATATTTTTTTTCATACATAAAGCCAATATCAGCTTAGGTGTAAAATTTCTAAATTCCAATGACACAGAAAGGAAAAAAATATATATCACTAAGATCTTGAAATTTCGCAAATTAATTTTTACAGAATCCGAAATCCGAATTAATAGTACTTAAACTTACTTAATTATTCACCCTTTGAGAAATGTTTTCTAAAAGCATTTTTTTAATTATAGGAATCCGAATAAAAAATAAAATGCAGATGTTTTAAAAAAGATTTATTTCGAATTTTTATTAAACTTAAAACTATTAATTAATTTAAGAATATCTAGAAATAGAGACAAATTAATTAGCTTCCCTTATACTTCCTATAAGAAAAGTTAAATCTTTTACAAAATAATTGAGCTGAAATCATCAGTTAACTGAAAAAAAGGGAGGGAAAATAAGGCTTTCTTTTGCAAGTAGAAATGAAAAACAAAATTACTATAATTATATTAACTATTCAAATTTTCTAAAATGTTCCCGAAAAGATTCGCCCCAAGGTCATTTATTGCAAAAATAAATATTTTCAAAAAAAAAAAAAGAAAAGAAAAAACCTAATAGTTTTGTACTACGAATTTCGTGAATGCTAAGAGTTTTCCAGAAGTATTAAATCCTTCCGTCATTTTTTAAAGTTATTTATTGTTTAATATTTTTTATATTTAATTAAATTTATCAATAAATATGATAAAAACTATCGAATTTTGGGTTAAAATTTCTAACAAGTAAATATGTTAAATATTTTCATATTTTCAAATTTATTGAAATAATTTATTGTGTATTTATCTTTTATATTTAGAATCAATTTCTTTATCTCGAAATAATACATTTTTGTAAAGTGACAATACCGTATTATTTGAAACATATTTTCTTTTATTGATTTAAGATTATTATTAAGGTGAAATTTTATATAAATATGGCAATATATATATTTGGAAAATATAGATAAAGCATATGTATATATTTTCCAAATATATATTTTCACGTTACTTAACTTTATAAAAACTTATTTCTGACAAGTATAATATTCTTAACTATTTTTCATTATAAATGAATGTTTCAGTCAATATTTCTCAAATATTTTTTCTCCTAAATTGATTATTTTCTTAATAACTTTAATGAACATTTGATATGTTTATGTATTTTTATATGTTTATATAGTTTATATAAATATACTTAAGATTATTTCTATATAAAAATTTATGAAAAAGGTATATATATACAAATAATGAATAAATATGTAGAACTTTTCTTCTTAATTTAAAATTTATTGCAGTTAATTCGGTCAAATAAAATAAATAATGTTTCAAATTCTTCTGATTTAAAAAGCTGGGACATTATTGGTGAAAATATTAACTAACTAAAGTAAAAATTGGCAAATATTTATATCCTGGGGAAGTACAAAAAAATTAATCTATAACATTTAGAAAATAATCTATATATATCGCTAAAATTTGAAAAATAAAACAAAACTTCTTTTTCCAGGGCATCCCAAATGAAATACTTATGACCTGGTGTGAAAAGATATAAAGAAAATGTGAGAAAACAATGGGAATAAGACAATGGTCTCATGATATAATCCAATATTTCTTATCACAAAACTTCAAGCTGTGTGTTTTTTCGAGTTCTTGTCCTATATCTCAACACGTGTTATGATTGGAAAAAGTGATTGTACGAGAAATAATAAAAAAACGGAAGAAAACTATAGGTATGATGTCTTCTGCCGGTAAAAATTGGTCTATGACACGCAACCTATATGTCATTGTCAGCTGTTTTGGGAAAAAAGGGGTCTTTCAAAGAAATTTAATGCTGTTCTTTTCCTTTATGTCTCTAACACTTGACAGAGATATTATTCCCTTCATTGGGTTCGAAACGTTGCCATTTAGGAAATAATTTCTTTTAGCTCAGTTAAATAAGTTTTCTTTAATTTATTGAGCTCTGTGACTGTATTGGAAATAGGAAAATAATTTTTTCAATTACTTATTTATGATTTCTGAATGTAATGATAGGAAATAATTTTGTACTTTCTCGTAATGCACTGTCATTTCTAATTGTATTTGAAAAGGAGGTAATTGCTGTCGTCAACAAAAATAACGAAATCTACTTTTAATTTTTTAGATAGAACCTTTTTTTAAATTCCACTCAGTTCGAAAGAAACCAATTTTAGAACTACCTTCGTTTATTTGCTTGAAAAGTTTACGTGCTGATTCAGAATCTACATATGTAATATCCATGCATGCTTGGTATTCTAAGATTACCATTATTATTATCTCCAAAACCTTTATTTTGCTTGTTTTATATTAGCCTCGAAAAGATGCTAAAAATATAAATCTTTAAAATCTTAAAGAAAAGAAGGCATTTAAGAAGAAGTATAGTTTTTGCTTGAAGTTCCGAAGAGAGTGCATTTGTAAGCAATTTGGCTTATTGAGGTAAACAGGGGACTAATTTCATGTAAAATGAAATTTTCTTTCATTTTGCTATTGATAATTACAAAAATATACTTACCGTATTTTTGAAAATTTTTAAAAAATAATGTCCGGTTTTTCTAAGTAGTTTGTTTGCTCAAACTATTGGCAAGATTGAATTTCGATTCAATTCCTTAAACATAAAAACCTCATGTTTTTAAAAAACAACAACGGGATTTTACACTCGGCATTGTGATAAAAACAAAGCGGTGAGATTTTTAAGAGCCTTATATATCTGATTTGCTTATAGTTCACATGAAATTTTCTAATATCCAAGAATCCAAAATTTTATTAAAAGCATAAATTCGTGAATATTCCCTTTTCAAAAAAGAAGCTGTATCTTATGGTATTACATTTGCTTATTCCTCATGAAAATAAGCAGATAAAAATAAGATATTTCAAGAATTAACTCTGAGCACTGGAAGTAAATCATGTGAGTAAATAAGAAATTATTATCATAGAAACAATGAAAATAATTTCAATTCCATT